>JABXWE010050394.1:0-24836 GCA_014611495.1 Limonius californicus
AGATTTGTCTTATGACCCTCTATCGTTATCCGCGATAAAAGTTTCAAAATTGTAATCACGAAAAAAGTGATACCAAAAAAACATGCGTAACTTCCGCTTCCGGTTTCGGATTTTTTTAAAAAGCTTATTTTTTCGATGAATTTTCGATACACCCCCGCATTCCAAAGCGCATCAAAATCGGAGCAATACTTTCGGCTGTAGGAGCGTCACATACATTCATACATACCCACCCACAGACAGACATTTTTTAAAAACCACTTTTTTGGGTTCCTAGAGACCCAAAACGGATATTTCCGTTAAAATCTCGATTTCGAAAATTTTCAATACTTACCCTATACCTATAAGGTATGGGAAAGTAATATACCTATAAGGTATGGGAAAGTAAAAAGGTTCATATAAAGGAACAGTGGTGTGAAACAGATCTGTTGCGCAAATAAGATAAATTGCAGTTTAAACATGTTTTTTTTCTTCAAATATTTTCATTTCATCAATACAAATATAATAAAGATACTTAAACGTAATACTAGTAATAATAATATAATAATATAAAAATAATATGTTGGTCCATAAAAAAAAGCGGAAACAATTCCATACATAAAATTGGATTTAGGTCCGGGGATTGTGCTGGTCAGTCTATTATTTTAACATTATTAGTCTACTTCCAATATTGAACAACCTTTGCTCTGTGTCGAAGAGCAATATCATCTTGAAAGATAAAAGTTTTGTCAGGAATTAACTCTTTTCCACTAGGTAGCATCTTCTCCTGTAGGACATTAATGCATTTGGTTGCGCTCATTATGCCAGATACAACATGCAGTCTACAGGAAATCTTCTAACATATGTGTTTCCATCATGATTATTATTGTTAATGGTAGATTCATCACTGAATAATACCTCCTGCCATTGTTCTGGGGCCCAATGGCCATGATCCTGTGCCCTTCTCAAACGGTGAAGCCTTTGTTTTTCTGATAAGGAGGGGTTTCTTCCGTGCTTTGCAACCCTTCAGTCCAGATTTAAGAAGTCTCAAAAGTGATATAATTATTTTGTGGGGTGATGCAGAACTTTTTCGAATCACTGTAGGTTCGAATATGCTTTGTTCCGGCCTTCTAAAGTTAGACTTTTCCGATAACACGCCGCGTAATATGATCACATTGGGACCTGGGGTTTTGGATAACAATAACCAATTGATAATAAACGGGAAACCATCATTCCGTTGCAACCAAATGTGTTTTTTCATCTATGTTTCTTTGCAAGTTCTACATGTGCATCATATTCATGGACATTAGCGAATCATAGTTTCAATTCAGATTCCACTTGATCGTCTTTTGCCAGTGGGATTTCTTTTAGTGTTTAAATTGTCATTTTTCTCTGCAGCGTCTTCTGCTTCAACATGTTTTTTACAAATTTTGGGTTAGAATAGAGCAGAGTTAGCTGCTGCCAACCAGTCAGCAGGATGTTCACTGAGAGAGAGAGAGAGAGAGAGAGAGAGAGAAATCCGACACCGCTGGAGCTTAAAAATACAAGCAAAAAAAATGCATGCAAGCAAGGTTATTGCTCGTGGACGAAAACAATCTTAAGAAAAAAGCATAAACTGAAGTAATGATTAATATAACCGAAGTTTACCTATGTAGATGTATAGGCCCGGCCCGTTCTTCGCGAAAGTGATAACTATACCAGAATGATAACATTTTATGTACATACGTTGCTCATAAAGGTTGCAGCCTAGAGCCTAGTTTCGTTTTAATAAGTGTACCAGGAGCGTTACATTATTTTGTTATTCATATTTTTGACGATACAACCTATTTAGTGCTAATAAAATAAGATTACTGTTTAGATAAAGTATTTTTTGGGTTGTACCTTGTAAACTAAGCGCTTGTGGACAAATGTTTATAAGAACTTTTGTTACTGTCTTGCTGTCCTGAATCTATACTGCTAATTTATTCTCCATAGTACGAAGTTGCGATATTTCTATGTCATCGATTTTTATATAAAAACGAATTATCTCGGAGACAGTTGGGTTTATCGACTCTTAACAAGAATATCTTGTTTGGGTATTTTTGCATGCCAAATAAAATTATTTTGTCAACAATAAGAAAAACAAAATAATGTGAAAGATATTGTAAAACAGTGCCTGATTCTCTCATTTGAGACGCCTCTAGTACACTTATTAAAAGGAAACTACGCTCTAATCTGCAATCTTGATGAATTATACAAGCAAATACAATTTCAAAACATTGATCCAACTATTACCGTATTTATATGCTGAAAGTGAACAGACAAGTCACACCTTAGAAGGCTGTAACTCCGCGACGAAGCATTTTCTTACCTACGTTTGTATTAACCTATATCCTTGTGTTGAGGTGGAGAACTAGCTCCGAAAGCATTTATGTACACCCTGTGCACAGGATGAGTCTGCTAAGTCAAATCGGCTTGATATATCTCTCTTATTAGAAATATTAGAAACATTATTTTTGAATAGATTGTAACAGGTAGTGCCCCCCCCCCATGTATAGGTGACGAGCCTAAATAATTTTTAAACTCTACTTATAAAAGTTATTTTTTCAATAATTAAAACTTTGAGTGGTGTAGTTCTCTGCAATGCTCCATTTTTTAAAATTGATTCTCTTAAAATAATTTTAAAAACGTTTTCAATTTTATCCTTCAATTCAAATTAGTGGGGTATTAACGTAAAACATAAAATAAAACAAAAATACATCCACCTCGAAAGCATGCCCCAGATACTTTTAATTGCGGCTCTTTGCAATTAGATATTAGTTTGTACCAGCTTATGTCGATTGCAGTGATTATGACGTTAATTTATTTAATTTAAATAAATTTATAAACTAATTTATAAAATCTAATTCGCAGGGTTTCACTAATATACGTAAAAATGACATTATAGAACGAGTGTCCAATTGGATTAGTGTTTGACGAGCAGTATCTCACGCTATAGACCCGGTTTCGATACCCGGCCGGGGAAATTTTTTTTATTTTTTGCGGTTCTTTTTGTTGTTTTTGTTAGGATGGGGGGTATTATCAATTGATTTTCTAATTTGGCTTCTATTTTCTTTGGTAATAGCAATTTTTAAGTTGGGTTTAAACAACCTTTGATAAAGTTGATTTTATTAAATAAACAATATTACGTGAAAATGCATTAGATAGTGCCGAGAACATTAAAATAAAGTAACGACTAAATTTGAAATTACAAAAAAATCATCCCCGACCGGGTATCGAAACCAGGTCTATTGCGTGAGATCTTATCGCTTCTAACATCAGACCATTTGGACAATCATTGTAAGACGCCACTTTAACTTATGTAGATGACCCTCAGTGAATTAGGTTTTATAATTGTTTTAGAAATTGATTTAAACTAAACAAATTAACGTTATAATGACTGCAATCGACAGTAGTTAGCACAAACTAATATATATTTGCAAAACGCCGCATTTAAAAGCATCTGGAAAGGCAACATCAACGAAGCTCTGTCGGTATGTGATTTGCAGGAAGATCTATTTTGGTTATATTTTACGTTTTACGTTAATGCCGCACTAATTTGAACTAACGGACAAAACTTAAAATGATTTTAAAATTATTTTACGAAAACCGATTATGCAAACAATCTAGAAAAAAATAGAGCTTTACAGAGGACAACGTTCAAAGTAATAGACACCACTCAAACTTTTAATTTTTGAACAGGTATTTTTGTAAACTTATGTTAGGCAACGGTTTTTGCCTGCTGTGAGTATTACTTAAATGTGCGCTCAACAGATAAATATTTGGTAAAATACACGTAACTTCTATCGGCTCTATAACAGCTGGGAAGAATGATACGAGTTTGAAGGAAGGGCCGTGTGGCGGAGTGTTGAGAAGGGTCAGCAGCGACAGTCTAGACTAGACAGTGATTGTAGCTAGGCGTAAGCTTGCATATTTTTGGCGTAATAACTAATTAATAGCGTTTGCGAACCTACTAACTAATTGTTATGCGAATATCCTCTAAGCTGAGGTAAAGTGCGGATTTAGTGGTACAACGTATGTGATTATATATAGGGATGGGCTGCATTGGCAATGTTAGAGGATATCAGTAGTGGCGTCTCTAGCTAGGTTATGGTTTATATCCCATGAGGTGTTATATGTGTTTGCCCGAATGGTTACATATTATCTACTTTGTATGATATATGGTTTATATCCCATGAAGTGTCATATGTGTTCACCCAAATGGTTACGTATTATCTGCTTGGTATTATATATGGTTTACTAGCATTGGGTCCTATTATTGTTGTTATACAAGATTGGTGTGTCTATATAAGTAGTTATTGGAAACGGTAGCGTAGTGAATACGGGTAGCTATATGAGTTGATAGTGTGTGTGGCATCATTAATCATTATTCCCCTAGAAATCATTCGGGAGGTAGTCAGTCGGCAAAGGTTACATTGTAAATGTGCCTGCGTTGAACTACTATGATTATTATTATTATGAATGCAACATTAATGTCAGGATGTAATTACACTCCCCTTCGCATGTGGGGCTGAGCCCCCCCCCCCCCCCCCCCGGTAACTCCTGTGAATAAAAGAGACTGGATCCCTCTGGAGGATTGGTGCACCAGAAGATATGTATAATTGTCGTAGTTACTGTAGGATTACGATTGACTGCGGCCACAGCAGCTGGTCGGCAGATGAGCATCCAATCCAGGGGGCTGGAGGACCCCGGTGAGTACAACTGTCCAACATTTATTGACAGATCAGTAAGTCTGTGTTTTATTATCTGTTGCATGTCACCTGTCTGTCGCCGCCAGTGAGTTCTGATCGCATCCGCTGTTTGTTTACCCAGGAACTGCATAAATGAAATGAAAAGCGTTGCAACCGTATTTGGATTTAAAAATTCAGCAGTTTTTATTCACGCTCCGTAAGGTCGACTCTAACACTTATTCTAAAAATTATTTATCGTCGTAGGAAGAGCCAAAACAAATTTTGACAGGACCTATGGATAGGGAACCTATTACCTATTACAATCTGTACAAAAATAATTTTTCTAATATTGTAAATTATCGCAATATCAAGTTGATTCGTCTTAGCATACTCACCCTGTATGTTTTTGCCTTCTTGATAAACTTCTAATATTTTTTTTACATAGCAGTTCTATTAATTTTATTCTGCAATTTTGCTATTTCAAGGTGATACCAGAATAAAACATTTTCTTATTCTGAATCGAATATAATATCATTTGCGAGTAAAGAGGCTTAAATCGATTTGGGGACTTCTTATATTAGCAGTAATTTTTCAAACATTAATCTCTGCAAAACTGTTTGATGTTTTTTTGAAAAAAGCATGTAGTTGAGTATAAAAATTCTACAGTGTTTTACTTAAAGAAAATGGTATTACTTCCGTTGGGAACCAGAACTTTTGATACTAATAAAATAATGTATGAAGCATTGGCTATTTGAAGTACTTTTCTATAAGTTTGTAACTAATATACAAAAACTTATATAGCTGAAAAAAACATCAGCACCTGACGTCAGAAACAAGTTCAAATATTAAAAAATCCAAAGCAATTTAAATGCCGGTGGGCTGTTTTGCAAATATTGAATTTTCCATATTACTTGAATTGGTTTTTTATTTACTAGCAAGCGGTATCAGTTGCGGGAATATGAAAGATAATTAGAAAATAAGTGGCAACGTTATAACTGAATTACAGAATAAATAAAATTGTACTCTACGGGATCACAAATACTATTTTTCATTGGCCTGAATTAAATTACCGCAATTTTTTCAATCGTCCTCTACAGTTATGCACTTGTTCCACCTTTTTGCAAGGCCGCATTGGCTCAACAAGGTCTTCTGCGTTGGTCCACCAAATAACTAACAACTACTAGACATCGAACCAGCACTATTAGAAAAATATTTAAATGCTTTGAATTGGAAATCTTTTAACATTCTTGTTATACTACTAGAAAACAACACGCGCTACAACAGAAATGAATCACCTCAGGTGCCAAAGTATCACACAATCGTGCCGTTTTTTGCGAATTGCCTCTGTCAGTTCAATAAATTTTCGCCGTTAAGTTGTAGAATGAGTAGTTCCACTAATAGTTTTCTAATCATATTTCATGGTTAATCGATAATATAATAATTGCAATACCTTTTTATTCGCTAATATTGCCTAAACCACAAAACGATTATTTAGGCCCACCATTGTGGATATAGTCCACGACCACTTAAAGTGGAATTAGGCACTCCTTTATAATGATATGCACATCCTTGGTTTTTATTACTTTACCCTGTGTATTTTGATGAACCGAAAACAAAGCAAGAAAGAAGTGTCCCGGACGTAACGTGAAATATTATTGCCTCTACCGGATTTAGAAATTAATAAAAACGGTTTAGAAAAACTCAAGAAACCAGAGCCAATAACTGAAGTATCTCTGGGACGCACGTCGAATCAATGTTCAGATTCGTTTTCAACACCCCATTGATTCATTCCCAAACTGCCGTTTATTTTTGAAAATTTAAATATGTATTCAAAAAACCGCGAATACTTAAATATTTTATAAGTAGAATTTGAAGGACTTCTAATGATAAGCCCAATAAACATATTATTCTAAAAGGAAGAAATTTTACAAACCAACAATACTCAAGATTACAAACATATTATTGTTAAATGTAGTAACATTTGCTGTAATTTTTATGCATTTTTCCTTATTCATTTTACTTTTTATGTACTTCTACAAAAAATAATCGAGGGTGTCAAATCCGGATATCTGGCAGGCCAGCCTTACTCATCGTCAGTTGACTAATCTGTTGTGAGAAATTGTGTCTCGCTATCAACGTATATTAACAACTTAATGTAACGGAAAATTCTAAAATTCTACCCCAACAATTCCTGCCCACACAGTAACTTTTCAGGGTGTTGGGTATGGAACTTTGGTATATAGTCTGAATTTTCTAATATTCAATGCGGGAAAGTTACTACTTGAAAAAAAAAGTATTGTTGTCACATATATTATCATTTTAATTACATAAATCTTAAGACATTATTTTACAATTCATTCAAAGATCTGGATCCAATAATTATTGAATGAGTCACCTTTTTTCAAGACATGACATTCTCATTGTATTACATGTCGAGCGTCATATTATAAACCATATTATTATTTGATTTTAGTCCAATTTGCCGATTGTTAATATGTGGATAGTCTTGTGAATACAACTCTGAGTATTTTTCTTTATATTCCAAGACCACTGCTTAATTTTTATTTTCTATCAGTTTTACTGATTGTTGACCATATAATTGATTTCCGAATAGCTAGTCATATAAGGTAGCCATACACGCGGAGGTTCCTCCGCGGTTTTGAACTGTGGCGGTCTAAGACTGCGGAGTTAAATCTGCACAGACTTGTCTGCAAGTTTACACTGCAGTTTAAATTGTCAAAGCCACTAACGCACGTTTATTAGTACGGCAGTTTTATCAATAGTGTTACCAATATATTTGAGCTAATAATTATTATTATGTCTATCAAGGGTGTAGATACGACGTCTATGAGCAAACAGTTTCTAACAAATATCATAAATATTAACAGAGAACATCCTGCTCGGTGGAAAACCAAATCAAAAGAATATCTAAACAAAAATTCTTGAAAAGAGGTATGATGCTTTCGCTGATTATTGTAAAGTCCATCTCGACGTAGATTAAAAAAGATATAACATATGAGAGGATGCAAACTTTTTTTGTTACGTATAAACATAATTAATAAATAATAAAGACTCCATTAGAAACACATGTCTCAATGTAACCAAAAACCGTACAAAATGTAACTAAAAACTTTTGCCGTGGCGAAAGTTCACAGTTTTGGCAAAGTCCGCCGGTAAGTCGACAGACATCGCCCACTGCCATACAGTTTTTGTCTGCCTCAGGCTTAATATACAGATTTGCTCGCGGGTTTTGACGTTACGTTAGTGGTTGCCTACGGTTTTGATCTACTACAGACTTTAACTGCAAACTTATCCCTGACGGTCCAAAACCGCGGAGAAACTTCCACGTGTATGGCTACTAATAGCTGCCCATATACGAGGGCAGCCTTTTAAGTTTTTACAAACGACCACTAGGTGGCGCTTTTGAGATATGTTATTATTATTTTCGTAAAATTTGATATTTGTTATTGTGAAAACCGTGGTAGCTTAGAAATTGACCGAGTAGTTTGTAAACAGTGAGCGTTTAAAAAAAACAATATTGTGAAAAAATGGAAATTTCACGTGAAAGTTTTCGTTAGGGGATTTTTTACGATTTTAGTTAAGGCCTAGCTGAACAACAATGCATAGAAAAGCTTCGTTCAACTTTTGGTAACGAAGCACCATCAGAGAAGACTGTTTACAAGTGGTTTGCAGAATTTCGTCGTGGTCGTGCGTCCATCAGTGATGAATTTCGTGAAGGTCGTCCAAAATCGGTTGTTATTCCAAAAAACATCGATGCTGTGCGTAACATGATTGAAGAAGATCGGCATGTGACTTACAGTGAGATAAAGGCATCCTTATGCATATCGAAGACTGCAGTACATTCGATTTTACATGAACATTTAGCTGTGAAAAAGATCTGGAACATTTAGCTGTGAAAAAGATCTGTTCCCGATGGATTCCGCATAATTTGACCGAAGCTCAAAAAAAGCTTGCGTTAATTGGTGTAAGGAAATGCTCAAAAAATTCGAAAGACGAGCTACAGAATCCGTATACAACATCGTAACAGGTAACGAAACTTGAATATATTCGTATGAACCGCAAACTAAGCAACAATCCACTGTTTGGGTATTTCAAGATGAACCGAATCCCACAAAAGTTGTTCGTTCACGAAGCACATCCATGAAAATGATCGCTTGTTTCTTCGGTTGTACTGGACTTGTCGCAACCATTCCTTTAGAGAATTGAAGAATAGTTAACGCTGAATGATATACAACAATTTGTTTGCCATAAGTCATCGACGAAATCAGAAAAAACAACCGAAAACGTCGCATCATTCTTCATGACGGCAATGCCAGCTCTCACACAGCACGTCAAACAATTGATTATTTGAAGGAGAAAAACATCTAATTAATGTCTCATTGCCCGTATTCACCTGATTTATCGCCTAACGACTTCTTTGTGCTCCCGAACAAAATATGCGTAGGCAGCGATTTTCATCACCTCAAGAAGCTGTTGAAGCCTCCAAAAACCATGTTTTTGAGATACCAACTTCAGAGTAGAAAAAATGTTTCGAGAATTAGTTTGAGAGCATGCAAAAGTGTATAAATCTTAAAGGCGAATATTTCGAAAAGCACTAAAACAGATTGTTCCAAAAAAATTTTTTCAGATTTGATATGACGTGAGCCAAATCTACGGAAAAAACTGTGCAAGCATGTGCAGGCGTCGAGCCCGATCACTGGTGTAGAAATGCGTACTGATATATCTATAGGTTTTAACAATCAATTTGATGCGATACTTAATGTGGCCAGAACGGAGCACATATCACCATTTATTTAATATTTATAAAAATATTCAAAACCTTCGAGCGATATTCCATAAAGAAATGAAAAAAGTCGAATTGTTGAGAAGAAGTGGCAACTTGTACCGGAGTTTCGACTTTCCTATATTGTTTAGATTAAGGGCAATGGATTTAGGTCATTTGCTCGCCACCACTTGTTCGCCTTCATTTGCTCGCATTCATTTGCTAACCACTATTTGCTCGCCACCACTTACTCGCCCCGATTGGTTCTCCACCACTTGGTCGCGACCATTTGTTCGCCAACACTGCTCTCCGCCATGATCTCACTAACACTTACTTGCCTATAGTAGTCCTTTCACCTTAGTGTGCTTGCAGGTCATAAGGCAAGATCCTGTTTAATCTTCGTAAAGGTGGGTTAGCCATGGACAATTGGTGAACGAGATCGTTGTTGTGACTCTGGAACCTATCGTATTGTTTTGGACGAATCTATTAATTTCTTCAGCCACGAATGGAATGCCGAAATCCTCCGGCAAAGTTTGGTTTGTGGTATACCATGGTGCGTCCACTAGGGCGCGGAGTGTTATGGCCTGGAACTACTGTATTGTTTTAATCCGAGTTAGTTTGGCACATCCCCAAAACTGCACTCCGTATGTCCATATTGGCTTTAACATAGATTTGTAGAGCAAGAGTTTGTTAGATAAAGAGAATTTTGATTTTCTTTCAATAAGCCAATACATTTGGCTTCATATTCAGCTGCTAACGTATTGTTTAAATGTGTTTTTCCCTCGTGAGGCATTGGTCTAAGTGCAGTCGCAGATATTTGGTTTCCGTCTTAACAGGTGTTGGAACATCGTTTAGAGAAACGTGAACACAAGTTAATTCGCGTGGTAAATATCACTTGTATTGATTTAGTTTCATTAATTTTAATGCGTCATTTACCGAGCTATTAATTTATTAACTTTCGGTGGCGTTGGAGGTTTTCAGATTGGGTCGTGGTGTGTAGATAAAATGGCAGTATCTTCAGCAAAAGTGGCAATATATGTGTTTCCAACTTCTGATAAGTCAGAACTATAAATTAGAGAGTTCATGGTTATACTTGACTGCAAAGAATCTGGCAGAAACGTAAGATTTAAGAAGAATATAAGAGTAGCTTGAAAGTAGCCTCTTTAATGTAAATAATAACCCAATGTGTCACACTTTATCGAACATCTGGGCAACGTATAGAAACACATCTGTGCAGTATTTTTTTCCTCAATCCTCCTTGATATTTGATTAACAATCTTGTGTGAACACATCTGTACAGTATTTATTTTCCTCAATACTTCTTCGTATTTGATTAACAATCTTGTGTACTTGTTGCGTTGTAGAATGACCTTCTTGAAATCCAAGATGGAGTGCAGATGTGATGATATATCTGTATTATCCAATAGTCTTCTAAAGAATAATTTTTGAAAGATTTTTCCTACTAATCGCAGGAGGCTAATAGGCCTGCAGTATGTTACGTTTTCTAGTGCGTTTCCAGGCACTATCGTTTAGTTAACATGAGGCAATTATCTTGTATGCAGTAATCCCAAGTTGCAGTTGTGGTTAGACCAAAAATTGTTTTATAATGTTCATAGTATATGATAACTAATTAGCTTTTAAGTTTAGTAGCAAAAACATTTTTTGAATTGCCCCAATCTACACTGCAACCCGACACTTGTATTAAAAAAGATCCTTATCCATTGCGCTACAAAAACATTATAGAAGTGTTGTTATTACTTTGAGATTAAAAAGATAGACTTTGAATTTTTGATGTATTTTGTTTGCCAGGACAATAATACTTAATAGGCTTATGCCTGATAGCTGTTTGTGAACCCACACAAACTAACGTTTCGCAAGACATTGCAACTTGCATCTTCAGAGTGAAGTCAAATCCGGGAAGCGGAGGTATTTAAACCTCTTTGAGCCAGTCGGGCAGAACGACTGAGTTCTGGTTGGCTGTCACCGTTGGGCAAAATTAGCCAGTATCTACAATATCCCTTGCTCCTGTGGCTCAAACTACATCGAACAAACTGGTCGTTCCATTGAGTTAAGATTGCGAGAGCACAAAGGTAATTGCAACCATAAACGCATTACAAAATCTGTGGTGGCTGAACATACTGGTTTAACTGGACATAGGATGGACTTTGACAACGCTCGGGTACTCGCCAGAGTACCTCATTACTTCCCTCGTATCATACGGGAAGCAATTGAAATTGAAAAACAACCTAACAACCTAAACAGGGAGGATGGTTTTAGACTCAGTAAAGCTTGGACTCCAGTAGTTTATCCTCTAAAGACTCCTACGCATCATCGATCACACGATCACGCTCCACCGGATCCGTCTTTGCCCAACGGTGACAGCCAATCAGAACTCCGTCGTTCTGCCCGACTGGCTCAAAGAGGTTTAAATACCTCCGCTTGTATGGGTTCACAAACAGCTAACAGGCATAAGACAATTAATATTATTGTCCAGGCAAACAAAATACATCAAGATCAAATCCTTGTCCGCCCCAAGGTTTGAATATTGCTCAAACTTCTAGAGCAAAAATGCTTGTCGGTCCTTACCTGATAATGCTGAGTTTAGTTCCCAAATGACGACGCGGTCTAAGCCGAAAGTAAATTGTAATATTGACAGTTCGAAAAACCGCGAAAGCTTCAAAGAATGTATTTGAATTTTTAATTATTCGTAGGGTTTTGGATATTTTTAATGATATTTCCTTCTTAAATAAATTGTACTGATAACAATAGCACCGTTTAGATTTGCTCGAAGGCCATAAAATGCGGAAAATTTTATTTCGTATGGATTTTAGAAATAATTTGTAACCATTATTATAACTAACCAAACGGTTACACAGTTGTGACCCGGCCATTGTAATCTATTTTCGGGCAGCAACATTATAACTTACAGATTCTTCTTCTTAGAGTGCTTTATCTCTTACGACACGTAGCGATCTTCTCTCCTATGCGTGTTGCGTGTTTAGAGTGCCACAGACATAGAGGACCTACAGCTTAACGTGGGCTCCGAGCCACGGGAAGTGTAAACACTTCTACTCCAGAGAAGATTTACTATGCCGAATACCCCGCTGGTTTGCCACTGCCTTGCGAGGAAGAACGGCCGTTAAAAATCCGATGTTCCGGTACTGGAAGTTGAACCCAGGACCTTCAGCGTGAAAGTAATTGAATTTACAGTTTCATTATACCACAGCAAATAGATTTAATACCTTTATGGCATGTAAACCCAAATTTCAGAATTCATTTGAGGTGTACGTAGCTGTGTCTATTAGTACTAATCAATTATTTAAGTGTTATTGATTATTAACGTCAAAGCAAACAATCAATTTTACATTAATATTTAATAGATTGATGACATCGTCAAATGAATCCAGAACTGTTTGAGTATGATAGTGAAATTCTGAATTGATGTTGTATTATATTATCTGTATTCCAAGAAAAATGTAAATATCTCTTGTTATTACATGCAACATTCTTCTGAGTTTTTCAGAATTATAAAGACAATGAAAATTATACGAGACACAAAGCAATTTAGTTTCGTATGTCATTGAATGGGGAATCTTTTCCTTTCACTTTGTAAATTGTTTAGAAAATTAACTGTGTGGTTGACTTTTAAACACACAGCACGATCTTGCAAAAATGTAGTAAATTAAAACAAATTTCTTTTCTCCGCGATATACACTGCGCATACAGACAGAAAATATCGGACCTAACCAAAACCGACAGATTCAAGGTTTTCCTGTAGTGGTAAATGCCCTGTACAAACTGCAATGTTTCGTTAACTGGAGGGGCAAAATTTTAATATAAACAGCGGACATATTTTCGTGTAACGGCTTTTGCTACCGTATTCTGCCTCAACCAACATACTAGATATTTTGTTAAGATACTGGTGTACTATTAGAAATTCCACGACGTACATACAGTTCGTGTTGAACTCCATAAAAAAATAACGTCTTTCTTTTTACGAGTTGTTTCTTGTAAGGGAACAGAATTTCATAAAGTACTCTCCATTGTACAGAATTTACGGTAGCTACATAAAACAATATTTCAGCTTTAAGTACCTCCATTACTTCAGTAGTTAACTTTTGGTGTACATTTCTGCCTTTATTGCAGAAAAACAATGGCGTAAAAATTTCTAAACAAAACCCATGAACGCAATAAATAGTAGCGCATATATTTCAATAATTAAAAAGTAACATAAAAAATCCAATGATAATAGAACAACACCTAGATGTAACGTCGAAGATCACTAGGTACGTGGTGCAATCTAGGAAATAATGTAAATAAATACAGGGTTGCTCATTAGTGCGTCAAAGTCTAATATTGGCATTCTTATAATTATTTGGAAGTTTTTCTTTTTTTTATGCTAAAATATGCACGTCTTAATTATATTTTTATATATACAGGGCGACTCGCTACGGCGTAGCACCTTCAAGGTATTATTTTTTAATAGAACACCCTGTATATTTTGACGCTTTTGAATTCAGCGTCAAATTGTCTTTCTAACCATCTCGTAGTTTTCAATTTTGGATTAGACGTTGCCGAGTTTGTCTAGAAAATGTGAAAATGTTGGTTGACACAAGATTTAACAAATTCATATTTTCTTCGTTTTGTTAGTAGCTCCACGGTTTCAAGCTTTTAAATAAGACTTACAAAGAGCTAGCACAAAATTTTATAATTTTTTGAATTGTATGTATACTCAGTGACATGGAAATCGCAACACCAAGAAGGGGTAGGAATATTTTGACCAAACTGGGCAGAAACTGGTTTAACTACTAAAAGGTAGCAATTGATTAAAATTTTAAAGAAAAAGGACAAAATATAAACATAATTTTTATTAATAATGGATTGCCCCCCCCCCCTATTGGTTACACACTCCCCCATTCTTCCTGGCATCGATTCTAGCAGATGGTCGATTTCCTCTTGAGGTATTGTGTCCCGAGTAACCTGTAATTCGTGCTGTAGAGCTTGCAGGAGGATGCAGCAAGTTCCTCAGTCTTCTCCCCATAATGTCCCAAACATGCTCGATGGGCAAGAGATTGACATTATCCTCTGCAAATCGGTCCATAGAACGTCTTGCAATATGAGGACGGGCATTATTCTGCTGGAAATGTGGGTCTTCCAACTGCTGAAGAAATGGAAGAATATGGGGTTCTAGCACCTCATCCATATACCGCTAGGAGTTCATATTGCATCGGATGAATAACAAACGGGACCTACTCCCATAAGTTATAGCACCCAATACCATAATCGCCACAGTTTGGTGCACATGCCTCGCAACAGAAAATTCAATATTGCGACGTTCCCCACGTGTTCGTCTGACCCTCATACGTCCATCATGCATCCCCAAACAGAATCGGGATTCATCACTGAACACCACCCTATGCCACTCTAGGTTCCAGTGCAGTCGCAACCTACACGACTCCAAACGTTGCTGTCGGTGTTGAGCCGTTAGTGGTAACACAAGATGTGGCCGATAGGATTGCAAGCCGAAAGCTCTGATTCTACGGTAAACCGTTCGAAGGGTTACAGGACGACCTTTGTTAGCTAACCATTGATCGGCAATTGATCTGGTACTAGAGAATCGGTCTCTTGTTGCCATAAGTCGAAGATGGCGGTCCTGCACCTCATTTGTTCTTCTTCGCCCCCCGGTTCCTCTTCTGCGACGTTCCTGACCCTCCCTAGTCCATGCCTGATAGCAGCGCATGATGCTGGATTGGTTCCGATTAAGGCGATTTGCAATTTCTCTGAACGAAAAACCACCTTCGCGCAAACCAATAATACGACCTCTGTCGTATTCGCTTAATTGGCGGTAATTTCCACGTTGGCGCACTCTAGGTATGATCGCACTCTCAAAACAAATGATCACAAGCGAAAACAATAAAGAACTGAACAAAATCTCGCAAAACATACACCTGCTAAATTTGTTAGAAAAAATTGAAAGAACTGTCAGATAAGCCATTATCACTTGATCCATATGAATGAAATTTTAATCAATTGCTAGCTTTTAGTAGTTAACGTTTCTGCCAAGTTTGGTCAAAAATTCCTACCCCTTCTTGGTGTTGCGATTTCCATGTCATTGAGTATATACAATCAACTCATTTCTTGGGGCTTAGGCAGCATCGCCATAGAATTGAGTGGTGCTGACGTTTCGTATGTAGAAGTTAGGGGGTAGTCCTATACGTCCAATATATTGTTATATTCTTTTAAAAATTGCCGCTTCGTTAGAATTAAAAAGGTTATTTCAATTGCCATTTTTATGTTAGTTACGGTTTCGCTATTTTGTTTTTACAGATTGAGCTATGTTGACAGTTCCCTTTGTAAGTCAAAATTGCCAAATATTGTTTTTTTCGAGCTTGGCCCTGAACGCTTCTGAGAATTTACGTGCCGAATTGTTTTAGAAGATTTACATGATATTCTGTAATATGGTGCAATCTTTTGGGGGAATGAAGGGTCGCGTTACGTTTTTCAGATAGTCAGCCTTATATCTCTGATGGCTCCGGTCGCTCGAGTCCATCCACGAGGGCCGTTACGAAATTAAAGTCAGTTTTCAATCTTCAATGGCTCCGGGTCTCCGAAAATTCCATCAATCGGGGGGCCGTAATTAAGTTAAGTGCTGCGGGGCGGCTTTTAGGTTTTTTCGAGGGGTGTCCGTTGTGTGAGTTTCACCTCGCTGTTTTACCAAGAGGTACAAACAGGCCACCGACTACTGTCGGATTCAAAGAAAACACACTGGATTCTATCCCGGTAAAGGCAACTCTTTGTTAATTAGGCGATCGCCTTTGGCGGACTAAGTTTCGAGCCCAGCTCCTGTCCCTGGCTGTTACCGTTGGTGCGAAGAGTGCATCAAAGTTCCCAGGGGCGTACCAACCAGGTTTTCATCCCAAAGTTTCCTGAAGCGGAGAAGAAAAGAACAACCCCAGTATTGTGCCGGCCGTCCCCAGGATCGTTCAAGGTAAAGATCTAGTTTTTGTGTTATGAGAGAGAAACCTTTTTTTGTTCGCGTTAACTTGGAAACTTCAACGCTATTGAACCATTTTGCTTTCATGTAACTAGAAAAACGACCTTCAGTCGCCGTTTGTGGTGTTTGCTGTTAATTGTAAAGCTAACAAAATCATATCCTGTTTTATTCTTGTGAACTTCGGCGTCCCTGGGCACGTAGCTGTATGGCAAAAATAAATAGCGTTGCGCCAGCGGCGGCGAGTTTTTTTGAACGTTTTAAAAGTAAAGATATGTAATCCAGAATCATAAAGTTATCATTTGTTGCCATCTTTTTTTGTACTGTATCATTTTTAACAGTCTAATTATATGTGTGTTAAAAAAATACTGCCTCTCATTATTGTGTCTTTTGTATTTGTTTGTGTACGAATTTGGCAAGCTTCATATATATATATAGGAGGAGGCACAATAAAGGTGAGTTCCATTCTCGTAAGCTGTAGCCCTCTCGGCCTTCCACGAGGACCTACAGTCAGCTGGATTTGGAAGGTGGCAACCACTAATTTTGACTTACCCTGTGCACAACTGGGAAGATTTCCTCCCGTAAGCGATTTTCGCGAACTCCCCCCTACTCCTCTGAGCTAAGCTGTAGGGCTTTTCCACCTATCCGGTTACGGGTCGACGGAAAAGCCCGTTTGGCCCGTAACAATATACTTACGAAATATGGTTGAAATTACGACGCCGGTGTACACAATATTTAAATCTATCAAAATCGTGGGTCCATCTGATTTACTTTAAGATGAATACAGCAGTAGTACTGTATCAGTATCGGAAATGGTGGATATTGCTAGTTTAAACAAACATAACCACAAATTTGAGCAACTTCTGTCATTAGAAATTACTGCTTAAAATATTTAATGAAATTCTAAATTATACAATGAAAAACAAAAAAAATTACATTAAATCAATTTAACAGTATATTATAGATATTTTATAAACACATCCTTAACGCGAATAGGTACGTTTGACAAAAATGTTACAGTATGTAATATAGCTACTTCAAGTATTGCTAATATAAAGCTATTAACTTTTTTTGTATAGAATAAATATTCAGTTAGCCATACATTTCCACAGGGAACACTAGGTGATAATTTAATTACGCAAAAAATAATACGAATTACTAAATTATTTACAGATATTTCTGAAAACTACTATTGAGAAAAACAACGCACTAAATGGCTAAAATTGTACTATTATTCTTTAAAAAAATTACACTGTTCATATTGTAATAACTGTTTGTACTATTTTCTGACAACTCGGTGTTTATTAATAACAAACAAGTGAATTTGTAAGCGTCGCCACTTGAAACAGTAACAGTCACAGGCTGTTGGTTTTGGTGGAATTAAACAAATTTCTAGATCCAGCATATTCTAATAGTCAGTGTGCGCATATATTACTCACGTATTCATACAAACGTACTTGATATGAATGTAGATTTACAAACTATATCCGTGGGTGAAATTACTACTAACACACTTTTGAATGCAAATTTGAAAGCGCTTCGTGTGTGACGAATAGCTATTATTTGTAGGACCGTTGCAATTTCTTTCGAGACTGAACAAGCATAAGTTAACACTTACTCATCAGATAACACTGCGCCTACTTATTACGCTTTGAAAAATTGTGAAAGAGCTGTGATATACAGAGTGTCAGTGAGGATCGGCTCACCCCATTTTTCTTATTTAGTGATTAAAATAAATAAACTTCACACTAAGGATAGGTTAACACACATAAGCAAATATTAATTCTCAAGTCTTGCTTTGTCTTAAGCGGGCTCGACTTTCCTATTGTAACTGAAACACTCTGTATGTTATAATTTATTTTGATTGTAATGACGCTTTGTTAATGCTACCCGCAACAGTTAGCGAAACGTCAGCAGCATTTAATTCCACGACGACGTGGTCTAAGTCCGAAGAGATGACTCCAACAACTAAACACATTTACATGTTTAGAGTGCATAATTTAAGCTATTAGAGATAAATATTGACTTCCTATCAAACAATAAATATTCCATGGTTGTTTGCTAATTTCGTAAGCGTTTTGGAGTTACCAACAATTCTGGTTAATTCATATTTTCAGTTTTATAATTTTTTGTAGTCATCAATACCACCTTCTGGTTTTCATTTGGCAACACGACCTACTACTTTCGAAAAATAGGTCATATACGTAGTGCATGTCGCAAGACTCTTGCTGAAAATCTAGCGATTTCGTATTGCTTCAAACAAGACAGATTAGCAAAATTTAATAGAATTATTGTATTTGAAATTCGAAATATTTTTCATGAATCAAACGAATTCTGATAGGATCAGAATTGGCAGTAAGTTCTGGGAGACGGGTGCCGGCGCTGGTATATATGGGGTAAAACCCAGAGAAAAACTTAGCTTTCCTCTTGGCAGGTACGCATCGGTTTTCTAAACCGAAATAAACACCATACTTCAGTGTGCATGGGAAAATAATAGAAGGCCCTATGTAGATAGGCGCATCAATATTCTGTTTAACAGCCAGGCGGCCCTGATAGCTCTACGAAGTCTAAGGGTCTCATCAAGGTCTGGAAATGCCATGAAGAACTCAATAACCTGGCAGGGCAAAACACGGTGAGGGTCGTGTGATCAACAAGTCTCTACTGCGGGTCTTAACCAGCCCTGGGGGTGCCAAGATATGCAACCCGTACCTATATAACCGATTGGATTTGCAGCTCAAAATCTACTGGGCCAACAGACCAAGACTAAACTAGAGCAAGACATTTCTAAATCAACGTTGTTCAAAAAGAGCTGAAGAGCTGCTTAAGCTAAGCAGAACACAGACCAGGAGGAATAAAATATAGCGAGGCATTTATAAATTAACGTTGTTCAAAAAGGGCTGAAGAGCTGCTTAAGCTAAGCAGGACACAGCTAGAATCCTCGTGAGCTTCCTAACAGGACACGAGATGTTAACGAACACCTCGGGAGGATCAAGAAATTTGATGCCAACCCCACATGTAGCTCTGCAGTGAGGAACCAGAAATATCGATGCACGTTTTGTATAATTGCGATGTGTTGACAAACGTAAGACAACGCGTATTTTAGCAACCATATATGGAACCGAAAAGGTTCAGCAGACACCCTGTGAGAGACCTATGAACCGTGCTACCACGATACACGTATATGCGTGCTACCAAGATCACAGATTGGCTGGATTAGATATCCAGGGTGGGCACATTAAACCTTTTAGGCTGCAGTGCCTTCGAAAACTATGATAGATGTTCTCGATGGAGGGAAAAAACCTACTCCTGCCTCTTGTTCTGTTAGTAATAGAGTTGCCAGTAGCCATAGTATGAAGGTCTTAAGTACCTTAGCCATCTTATTTTTCGCTCCACCACCCTATAGGCCGTGGCAGAGGGAAGGATAACTGAGAAATCAGTATCTTTAACGGGAGACAAAAGTAGCTATGAAAAATTCGTTTCGACTCACCAATCCCAAAAAGGCGGCCGATTCAAGTTCAAATCAGAGCTGGAGATTCGATTGATCAAGAAGGTAAAATAAGCGTACAGAAGCGTCCAATCTTTTAAACGGAAATTGTGTGGAAGATTGACAACTGCAAAAACACCAGACAATACAAGGATCTTTATTACTGGGGGCTAAATTAAAAAAAATCAATTTTATATTTTTACTAAGGTAAAGCTCGATTGTCAAATACAGTGGCATCCATGAATGATAAACACTAATTTAAAAAGTTTTCGTTATGGTTGCCTTTTTTTGTTGTCCTCTGTATAAATATAGCACCCAGAAAATTAAGCATCTTTACTATATAATTATTATTATCATTAATGCGTGACCTGACGCATTACTCGCTATCAAGGTCACTATTTCCACACGGTATGAAAATTCCATATATGAAATCACCTGCAAACCTGAACGCAGTTGTAAGTATTATAGCGTAATCAGGGCCGTATCTGGTGATACTACTGCCTGCAATATTGTTAAAAATTCGTAATTCCTTCACTTTTATTCCATCGCGTAACTTCAATATATGCAGACGAAATAGGCACTTTAGTTTTAATCAGGTAAATCCGTGATATGTATTACTAACCTATTTTTAAAAATATTCACGATTACATACTGATTACAAACTTTAATTTATTTTTCTGTAAAAAACTTTGCAGTTGTTCAAGCCAGACCTGAACATTTCTATCGCATTAGGTGCATATTCGTATGCAGTTGTACATATCGGAACAATACAGTTTTCGATGGGACCAAGAAAATCCAGTTACATTGATGGAAGGAAGACTCTCTACCAGTCTTCTAATAATAGTTCTACCCGCATACAATAAATAGTTACATGATTAATTGGCAGCATATTTGCAAAGTGCAAAACTTACATCTCTCTACTGATTTATTTTTAATAAAATTTCAAATAATACCGCGAAGCCAAAAATGCTATAAAGAGTTAGATAGATGTTGTCACTGTGGCAAGGGTGCTGGGGCCCTTACAGATATTGTATCAGTGTGATTGATTAGCGAAATACCAAAAACAAGCCTAAAATGTTTATGCCAATAAACAGTTTCACTTTGTTATACAATAATTTTGAGTTAAGGTTGCACTCTCTCCCTAAGAGGATATTAACATCTTATTCCAACATATATTACGATTATTTTAAGTAAATGTTATAGTACTTTATGACACTTCGGATTTGAAAATCACAAGGCTATTCTTCTTGAAGCAATTTATCCAAATTTTCAAGAACTAATATGATGTCATTTACTTCTAGGAGCATCCGCTCCATAAAAATACTAAATAATACCAAATATAAAAAATATTGCGCAGTTCGTTAAAACGTTCTATAGTCGACAAAAAAAAACAATCTTTTCTCTCTTAGATTATGAAATAGCGTAAACACAAAGATTCACTTCAACATCAAGATTTAACTTTTTCGCTTTAAGACTAAAATTTGGAGTTTAATCGTATAACGCCAAATTTCCTTTAACTTTAGAAAAACTGTCTTAAAACGAATTATGTTAAAGTTTTTTATAAAATGAAGAAAGTTCAACTGTCAACGTTTTATGTGGAGCTGATGCATCAAGGGGCTGCTAACCCACGTGATGTACCGTATATCAGGCAATGCTCAGACATAGTTTATTCTTTTATTTAAATTTTAAATTGTATGACGTAACCCACGGGCTGAGTTAGTTAACAATCAGCCTTCGACTGTTCACTGATGACGTTGGTAATTGTTATAGAAATGGAGATGAAAATATAAACAATTTAAAGCTATGGTCCGACAAAATTTCCATTTTAGCTAGTCTGTATTGGTAATTTAAAACTAAATTCTAAAAATTTTACCAATTCTGTTTTTTATACATTTTTTTCTATACAGTGTCTCAAAAGGTACCAGCAATATTTCAAGGATGAATGCCAGAACTTATTTAGAGTCGAATATAGAGTCCATATAAACATATGTCCTAAACGTAACAGTTAATGAGTTATTCGCCATGATCGAGTCTTTTGTTTGGTAACATTTGAACATCGTTTTTTAACAAATTATTGTTTGTAACTTGTCAGTTTATTACTGTGATACTGAAGTTATTGGCTTCTTCTTTGTATCCTTATTCCCATCGTAATTCACAATGTTATTTTCAAATGAAGATAATGCAGACATTCATTATGTTTACGGTATGTGTGATGGACATGCTTTAGCAGCACAACAAGCATGTATAATTCACATCGTCAGCTGAGGGAACATGGCACTTTCAATGCAAGACATGCAGTCGGCCAAGGAGTTGTCCGTAGACCCACAAACGATGATGAACAAGTTCTTGATTTATTACAAGAAGATCCGTCTTTAAGTGTGCGAAGAATTGCATTACGTACTGGAATATGTAGAAACCAGGTTTGGAGAATAAGAAGAAGTGCTCGCTTACAACCATATCATCATCAAAGCGTTTAACCTTTAGGTAATGATTTTGTAGTTCGTTTAAGATTTGGTAATTGAGTACAAAATAATCTACCGCATATTTTATGGACCGATGAATCTTCTTTCACACGAGATGGTATCAATAATTATCAAAATTTTCATAACTGGGCTGCAGAAAATCCTCATCTTAATGATCATCTGATTGGACCATTTGAACTGCTGTTTTCTAGAAAACTCTTTACCCTTATTACTGGAAGATGTGCCATTAAATATTAGACGCGCAATGTGGTATCAATACGATGGGGCACCAGCATATCAATATCTTCGTGTTAGAGCTTGGCTTAACGCACATTTTTCGGGAAGATGGGTTAGAGTAGGAGGACCCGTAGTATGGCCACCGTGTTCGCCGGACCTGACTCCATTAGATTTTTATCTTCGAGGTACCATAAAACAGTTTGTTTATGGAACTGAAGTGCACACGGTAAAAGAATTATGCCAAAGAATACAGCAGGCTGCCGATATAATTAGAAATAACCCAGCAACTGTATTAAGAACGCAGCGATCTCTTCTGATACGTAAGGCTTTGCGTACCGACACAATGGAGATAATTTTGAACATTTCTAGTAAATAAAATAGTAAAGATGTAGTAAAAAGATTTATTTCATAAAATTCGTTGAACTAAAATTTTAGCCACATAAATTATGAAATAAACAATAACTCGTTAATGGTTATGTTTAAGACATATGTTTATATGGACTTTTCGACTCTAAATAAGGTCTGGAATCCATCTTTTAAATAATGCCGGTACGATTTGGTACACCCTATATAACCGAAAGCCGATATGTTAACATACGCTATTTGCTGTAACGTTCGAAAATAGTTGCTTATGTGTACACCAAATTGCAGTTACCACGTCCTTAATTAGATAAATTCCTTGCAGAAAACTTCATACATAAAACAAAGAAAGAACAAATGACCACCTTATTAATACCGCACGCAATATTCTTCAACCTTGTGCAATTGTAACAGATTAATGAATCATTAGACATATGTAAACACAAATGTAAAAATTGGAACCAATTCAAACTCGACAACGTAGTTTGCTAGTGAATGCCACGCGGTATTTGCTGATTAATGATAAAAAGGCAAACTTCAAACTGACAGTCCAGAGGACAATAAAAAGCCATTACCGATTCGTCGGTTACAACCGTTCTTGAAAAACGATTTCCCACGAAATCCAAACTAGAACAATAAGCCAGCAGGTATTATTGCGTTTGCTTACAATTCGTGATACTTTTCCGTTAGAAATGTGACGAAATTAGCGCTATCTGCTTTTGTTCACACGATTTCTTTTGATAGAAAAGAAAGCGTAAGTTACCGTTTTATTTACATAGCTTAATGAATTTTACATTTACTTACGTTTTCTGAATTTATGTGCAGTTAGGACAGTCCTAAGCCAATTGTTGCCCTAGTGGAATGAATTACGAAATTCCGCAGTTAGCAGTAAAGGCGATTGCTAAAGTTATGGAGGAAGTAAGTTTTAATTAGTTAATGCAAAATTCCTTAAAAAAAACTTACTAGGAATGAAAAATCCATAAAGTAGGAAATAGATGCGCTCTTCGCAGTATTATACAGAAATTAAGTTTCACAAAGTACAAAACTCCATTTAAAACTTTTTGATCGTTTTAAAAATTGATAGGAACTTTGGGGCCTTCAACAGATCAAAGAAGTTTTAGAAGAATATATAATGTACCGAAACGTCGACTTGCCCAAGAAAAGTTCTTGGTGATGGATAAAAGATCAGCGTTTATAAATCAGCTGCAACAATTCCCGTAAGTTGAACCGAATGTATTTTTTTTGTCATTTCTATGCGTTTTTAAAGTGTAATTCAAATATAATTGTCACATATCACCACAGCCTTCAATGCGCCATTTTATTAAAAAAAATTTCCATGATTTCCCAATTTCTCTATAACGAATACATCGATTTGAAAATTATTGATACCTAATAACCGCATTTTTAATTTTATGTGCCACAACAGAATAGTAACGCATAAAATTTTATAGATGTGGAAAGCAGTAAAGGTTCAGTGAAAATTGCTCAAAAGCAATTGCTCGAATAACAATTGCTCGAATGGTAAATTCCTCTAAAGATGTGTTGTTCGAATTACAGCTCCCCGAAAGGAAAATTGCGCTAATCCAACATATAACCCGTAAAAGCCCAATATAAAGGAAGGCGCTTACTTAAAAATTACTATTATTTAGTTATATATACAAAATTTATTTACTTATACTTATAGGAGGATTGTTCAACTGAAACCCATCTTTGATCGACTTAGCCTTGAAAACAAATGCAATAATTCAAATGACATTTGTTAATGTTAGTAGTGTTTGTAAGCAACATATTAATAAGTTTCTGGCATTTGAATTTGATTCTGACTTTTAAAACT
>JABXWE010050395.1:0-12562 GCA_014611495.1 Limonius californicus
GTTCTGTCTTGCAACACTTTTTTGTGTGTTACCACTTCAATTTTGCTCTGTTTTTTCACTGACACTTTTACGTCTCTTTACACTAGCTCAAATGGTTTGGTCCTCTTGAGCCTTTTCACTACAGGGGTTGGATTACCTCGACGTTTTCGTGGTGATGAAGCCTAGTCTCATGTTTCTGCGCAAGATCCTTTATGTCCTGAGTCACGGTTTTTATCCCTAGATCACTGTGGATATCACTGTTTCGAGCGTGCCATGGTGCATCTACGGTATTCCCCAGCACTTCTGGAAATTTTGAATTTGTTTGATGTTCTTTTTGTTGGCGCAGTCCCATAGTTGACAACCGTATTTCCGTATTAAAACTTTGGGAAACAGTTTCATCACAACATCCCGTGCTCTTGTGTCTCAAACTACATCGGATAAACTGGTCGTTCCATTGAGTTAAGATTGCAAGAGCACAAAGGTGATTGCAAACACAAACGTATCACAAAATCTGCGGTGGCTGAACATACTGGTTTAACTGGGCATAAGATGGACTTTGACAATGCTCGGGTACTCGCCAGAGTACCTCATTACTTCCCTCGTGTCATACGTGAAGCAATTGAAATTGAGAAAAAACCTAACAACATAAACAGGAAGGATGGTTTTAGACTCAGTAGTTTATCCTCTAAGGACCTCTAAGCCTCCGGATCCGTCTTTGCCCAACGGTGACAGCCAACCAGCACTCCGTCGTTCTGCCCGACTGGCTCAAAGAGGTTTAAACCTCCGCTTCCCGGATTTGAATTCAGTGTTCTATTCGCTCTGAAGATGCAAGCTGCAATGTCTTGCGAAACAGGGATAAGCCGATTAAGTATTATTGTCCTGAAAAACAAAATATATTAAGATCAAATCCTCGTGCGCCCCAAGGTTTAATTAATATAAGCACACGACCATGTTTAGGCAGGCAGGGCCTACGAACAAATATTGCTCTAACTTCTACAATCTAAAGCAAATGCTTGTAAAGCAGAGAAGCTACAGGTCGGACCTTACCTGATAATACTGGGTGTAGTTCCCAAATGACGACGCGGTGTAAGCCGAAAGTAAATTGTAATATTGACAGTTCCAGAAACCGCGAAAGCCTCAAAGAATAAACTTGTTCTGTACTGATAGTTGTGAGTTTCTTTCTAGCAGCCAATACATTTTCCTATATTTTATATTTAATTCTTCTGTATATGCTCTTTCCATCGTAGTTTGGCATCCAAGTTCATTCCAAGATACTTAGCTGTATAAGCATGCTGTATGATGCTGTTGTTGTATGTCATTGACACGTAATTTTCCTTCTTGTTCATGAAGTTGACATACGTTCGGTTAGTTTTATTCTCCATGGTTTTGTCTATCTGTCCATCTGGTTTGTAATGTAATGTTTCTGCCGTGTCTTCAGTTCCTTCACCTACCACTAGTATTGCAGTATCGTCTGCAAAGATGGCTATTGGTATCTCATTGGTTGACTGGATGTCGTTGGTATACAATAGGTGTAGTATTGGTCAAAGTACACTGCCTTGTGGTACTCCTGTCTTAATGTCGCATAAATCGGAGTATTCCTCTTCTTGCTTGATCCCGAATAGTCTGTTTGCGATGTAATACTTCAGAAGTACAGCAAATTGTTTAAGCAGATTTTTTCTTGTTTATGATTTAGTCCTTGATGCCATACTTTATCAAAATCCTGCACAATATCTAGATTGCTTAGCAGACTTGTTCTCCTCAAGACTTTTCTCTATGGTAATTATTACCTTGTGAACTTGCTCTACAGTTGAATGTTGGTTTCGGAATCCAAAATGTGTGTTGGTATCAGTTCTTTTCTTTCTATTATTGGTTTGAGCCTTTGGGGCATTAGTTTTGCATATTTAGTTTTGTGGGTAAAATTTGATGGTTACACGAGAGTTGTTTAGCAACTTCGTGAGTATAATTGTCAAAAAGATCATGACTTACTGATCTTACGAACTTATTTGCTTTAACATATTTAAGTATTAATATGCAACTTTACCTGAACAAAATTGAATCTCACGTGTTATTCATTATGACTATTACACGAAGAAAGCTTTATTTTAGATTACCAGTTTACGTTTAGATCATGTTTGTACATAATATTTTACTTCGATATTTATGATTACTGCAACATTTTAGCATATGTATTATCAAAAGGAGTTAAATTATACCACAAAAATTTCACGCTTGCTTAACAATATAGAAATTATCAGTTAAATCAAATTCACGACCAAAGCTTCTTAAAAGCGACACGTTTCAGGATTAACAAACATCAGATATTAGCTGGACAAATTTAAATCTGGCGTAGTATTCATTGTGACTATAACACGAACGAAGTTTTATTTTGAATTGACAGTTTACGTCTCGATAACGTTTCTTTATAATGATTTACTTCGATATTAATATTCGTAGGTAATACCACAAGTTTAATTTTGTTTCATAATATATGATCCAATTTAATTCTACAATAATTCCCGTTGGTTTGAAAGTTTAAGTTGTTTGCAACAATTTATAGGGTCGGCCACGTCGAGCCTTCTGTAAAAGAAGACTCTGTAGACATGAACGCAAAATTCACCGTTAGGTTGTCCAATAGGCCATAATAGATAACTGCAAAGAAATGCTTGGAATATCGCGTCCTAGATTTTGTTCAATCAACAAGAACAACAACAATTATAAGCTGAGAGTTTTGCTGCACTCTTAATTAATTTTTTCTCATTTTAATTGTGTTTAGTTTAGTTGTGGTCGTTTGCAATTTTACTCATTCGATATGCATACAGGATAAATATTCTAAGCTAAATAATAAACACCTAATCTCGGCCGGCTGTTATTTAACGGATGATTTGTAGCCTGGCTGTTAACTGAATCGTGTTTTGGACCTGTTTGCAAAATTTTTTAACTTTCTACAGTACTCACATTCACAATTTTAAATGTTTTGCGTGTTTGACACTCACAATGCTTCTCACGAAGTTAACGTAATTCACCTTTACTATTATACGGGGCTTATTTTGAAATGCAGGGTGTAAAACAAAAACGTAAAGTTGAAAAAAATTATTATAATTAAATCTAAGATTCATCACATACAATTATTTGTCTACATATTCACCATTCAAATTTAAATACGTTTCATATCGTGGTAAGTTTTTGTACACCTTCGTCATAAATAGTTGACGCGTGGCATGAAAACCAATTCTGTACCGTCGTGTATACATTCTTGGGATGGAGGAAGGGGTGGTGCTGACTTGGCACGAAGTTGGAACTGTTTGGAGGATGATTAAAAATTTCCTAACTGAATGGCTTAATGAGTTGCATAATACGAACCACCGCACGTTGTTACGAGTTATCGTGAGGAAGCATGATTTTAGAGGTCAGTAATGCTCGCTTTTGCTCTGAATAGTTGCTCTCAATTTTCGTAAGATCTCACCATACACCATTCATTGTCGTACCAACTTCCAGGCAATCAACCAACAATAAGCATTTCTTGTGTCAAAAAACAGTAGCCATAAGTTTATGATTCTTGAACGTTTGCTTGACATTTTTGACTTTGGGAGAGCTCTCATGGTTCCACTGCGTTGATTGTCAATGGTTTAATATTTGTGTACAAAAACCAAAACTCATCGCCGGTCACAATGTGATTCAGGTACTCATTGCATCCGTTTCAAGGTCAGTGCAGATGGTTTTCGTTGGTTTGTGATAACATCCGTCAACATCTTTGGCACCCACCTCGGACAAAGTTTGTAGCCTGTTCGTGATAATTTCATACAGTACCCTACATGAAATTTGAAGAAAATTTGCGGCTATTTCCGAAATCGTGAAATATCGATCTTTACGCATTTTCTTGTTTATTTTGTCCACTAGATTGTAGTTGAAACAGAAGGTTTCTCAATTCGTTCCTTATGCACATGTTTCTTTGGCCATCTCTGAAATTCATTCTCTGATCGTTCCTTCACCCATGACATCTGTATCATAAAATTCGCACATTTCACGGTCAATTTCATTAGCGTTTTCGTTTTTTTTTTATATGGAGAAAGGAATCACAGCGTGCAGTTCACACTTGACGGAAATACAATGGCAGAACCACAGTGAAGTGACGTGTGGCTAGCTCATCAACCACTAAAGCATCCCCAAAATGCACCACATTCCGCCGGAATATTTAGGCAACCCTTAGTTTAAAAAAAGTGATATGTATTTAACTGCTAAATGCTTTTTGTATATTTAATCTATGCAGGAATTTTACTTAACAGTTACATTCTGCGGATTAAGATTTAATCGTTTTGATTTCTATAGGTAATTGAAATTATTTATTTTCTCTGTATGGAAAAATTGCGTTTCTTCTCTTACCCGCCAGCGTCATAAGAGGCTTAAATGTAGTTTTAGCATCAACTGTGTCTAAATAGCTGTGAGAATAAAACTCTAACGAGTTTCATCATATGTCAAATTTCTACGTATTTTGCTCAAAGCCCTCTCGAGGCAAAAAATAATGGTTCTATTTGTATTCCCTCCTGACAGATTTTTCTCTATGTTCGCACAGCCTTTGCAAACGAATTTAAAAATCCGACGTGTTCGGAGGGTTGCTTTCTGGGAATTTGATTGAGGTGGTTGGGATGCACAGGAAAGTGTTGAATTTATGGAAGACGTGTCAAATATGAACCTCAAACGCATGCCTTGCACAAATCGGGTTTCTCGGGACTTACAAAGTTCATTAAGGGTAATAATACATTCTGAACTTTGCTGACAGGAGGTGTAGTTTGCATTCCTCCTTGTCAGGAGGAAGACATTTTAAAGCCGAGTAAGTTTTCAGACACCACCATCCGTTGCTGTCAATTCCCATTTCCACTTCAGAGGGAAATCTCTGCCTTTTGCGGCAGGAATTAATGGCCTAGACTTATTGATGTTCGGATTACAAGTTTCGAAACAAACAGAAACATTTCTAAATTGAAATCTGATGAATTTTGCAAGATTCCGCTAAACGAGTTTGTTTTTGGCTTTGTTTAGCCTCTGGCGAAGTTTTCTTTTGTCAGTCATTAAGTTAAATACCTTGATGTAATTATGTGAGTGCTGTTTCAGAATCAGAGCTAATTAAATATTGCTGATCCCATTACAGGAACAAGACGAATGAAAATCTAAATTTTTTTCGAAACTTCTCTGCTCGAAATAATCGGTTAGGAATTCCCACAAGCAGGATTATCTGTAACATTCATTGGAGAATACTAAGTGAAGTTTTAATTCAATGGACTTTAATCAAAAATGCTTGGTTATTGTTTTCCTTTTTTGGATGTTTTGGTTGTAAGTTATACAGCATGAACAGTAAAGTGTTCGATAAATGTTTGCCTGTAAAAATGAAACATATTTTTAACTAAGCCATACAGCATTTGAGTTGCTTGACAAACTTGAACTGACTGATATAAGCTTTTCAAGGATGTTTCATAAAGTTTTTAGATATTTTGAACATAGCGAGAGTGAGAATTTGGATTACTTGACAAACATGGACTGACTTTTATAAGTTCTTTAAGGATGTTTAGTAAAGTTTACAGGTCTTTTGAACATTTGAATTGCTTGACAACCTTGGACTGAGTGATATAAGTTCTTTAAGGACGTTTAATAAACTTTCAAAATCTTTTGAATGTGGCGAAACTGAACATTTAAATTGCTTGACTAATCTGAAATGACTGATATGCGTTCTTTAAGGACCTTTTATCAGTTTTCATGTCTTTTTATGTGGTGAAAGTAAATATCATATTAATTGACACACTTGGAAAAACGATTATAAATTTTACGGATATTTAATAAATTTTCCATGTGTTTTGATCATAGCGAATGTGAACATTTAAATTGCTTGACAAACTTGGACTGACGGTTATAAGTTATTTGCAGATATTTAACAAATGGTGTCTTAAGGTGCTTGGTTATCACTATAATGGTGTTTTTGTGCTATATCTATATTGAGAACAGGATATGGAATCTAAATAGAGATGCTCACAAAACACAATAAATTGAACATTGTAATTTAAATAAAGCTTTACAAAAATTAATCACGAATATAAACCAAATGTAGCCCAACATTTACAGCTGAAAACAGAAAAAAGAAAAAAAAAAGATTGTGTGCATAACAAAAAGCTGCAAAAAATTAATGTTTACATACATCAAAAGAATTTAGTACGTAACAATAAAATTTAAAAAAGCAATTGAACAGAATGCCTTTATTTAGAAAAACGTTGAATGTGGGTGCGATGTCAAGAGTCTTTTAAAAAGTAGGCGGGTTTGCGCCTATCTATCGAAACCTTCCCCTTCCTACCATAATCAACGAGCGTGAAATATTTTTGCGAAAGTGCTCGTACCCGAAATGGCCCTAAATACGCAGGTTTCAAACCTAATGAATGTGAATCATTACGCACGAATACATGCGTAACAGAAAACAAATCTTTAAGGGCATATGAGGAAGCGATGGAAATAGTTGCTATTCTAGTAAGTGTATCTACTGCTACGTTCTGCGAACCTTTTAAGAAAGGAACATCAGTAGTGAAATTTGAAATAAATTTAATGTGCCGAAATTCTCTAGGTAAATAATAATCTGCCGAACCTCGAGTCGCGGAACAGATCGCCTGGTTTTCGGTGAAAATGCAAAATGTTTTGTATTCTATGTAATAGCGAAATTTCTTAGCAGCGAAATAAATTGCTAGGAGTTTCCGTGAAAATATACTGTATTTACGCTCTGAAGCAGTCAATTGCCTACTACAAAAAGCCAACGTTTTCCAAACACCGTCTTCATACTGCTGTAATACCGCTCCGATGGTAGAGGAAGAGCTATCGGCCGCTATACTAATTTCAGCGTCTTGTTTAGGATGAACCAATAAAGTGAAATAGCTAATGCGTCTTTTGTTTTATAGAAGACTTCTAACTGTTTCCATGTGAAGCTAACAGGCTTGGTAGTAGCCTTCCCTGGCAACAGTAGCTCATTTAAGGGGGTTAGAAGTTCTGCGCAATGTGGAATAAACTTGTGATAATTACTGATTAATCCAATAAAGTTCGTAGCTGCTTCTGATTCGTAGGTACAGGAAAGTCTTGTACCGCCTGAACTTTGCAAGTTTGTGGAGAAATACCGTCACGTGAAACATGATGACCTAAAAAATCTAATTCCGTTACCGCGAATACGCATTTATCCAAATTAAGAAGTAATCCACATTTTTGCAAGCGTTCAAATACAAGTGTGAGATGGTGGATGTGTTCCTCATCATTCTTACTAAAAATTACTATATCGTCTAGATAAAAATATCAAATATTCACAGGAGCCTGAGAGATGAACCTGGACCAAGAAGCAGGAGCATTCCTCAAACCAAAGTTTAACCTTAAATACTGATAAGCTCCTAGGGGAGTGGTGATAGTGGTCTTCGGGATGTCCTCAGGCTGGATTGGTATCTGGAAGTATGCTTTCTTCAGATCCAAGTTGCTGAAGACCCGTGATCCAGCCAGGTTTGCTGAGAATTCTTGCAGAAATGGGATGGAAAAACAAGCAGGAACAGTCACAGCGTTTAATCTTCTGTAATTGCCGGTCATCCGCCAAGAACCGTTAGGTTTGGCCACCATGTGTTTGGGAGTTGCCCAGGGACTGCTGGACGGTTACATGATTCCCTGGTCTAAAAAATCTTGTAGGTGACCTTCATGAAAATGCAATTGGTTAGGGTTGAGCCTTCTGGGTTTGGCTGAAATAGGAGGACCTACTGTTTCAATCCTGTGGAACGTATTGTGTAAGATTGGTTTGCTAATGTTGAAATGTTTGGTAATGTCGGGAAATTGATTTAGTAATGCTAGAATATTGGCATTCTTTAGTGTTGGAGCAACTGCTTGAGGGATTAAAGAAGGTTTTGGTTTTGGTAATTGAAGAGGTGAATGAGATGATGTTGGTGAAGAAACAACATTGAAGGTATAGTGAGGTGAGAGTAAATGAGGTGTGTCGGACTTAAGCGTACGTTTTGACAATTGCTCTTTAACATGAAGATAACAATCGCCAGACGTAGCAGAAGAATCCGAAGAAGACTAGTACGAAGGATCGTCGAAGGGCAAGATTTTGAGTCAAGCAACATCACTTGGTTATCAGAAGGTCGCGAATATAGTTTTCCTACAGACGGGTCAATAAGGAGAGTGAAATACTGCAAAAAATTCATGCCAAGAATCGACATATTGATGTTTGCTAAAATAAATTGCCAAGAGATGGTTTGGTCGTTTAAAAAACCGAATTTTAAATTTAGAAGAATAGCTCCTGCAGTGGGTATGAATGTGTTATTAGCGGCTAACAGTGAAATTGGAGTTCGACGAAAAGTCGAATTTTTAAATGAGAGTGGCAATAAAGTAAATGAAGAACCCGTGTTAACTAAAAAAACTCTAGCAGTAGTATCCTGTACAGTTAAAAGAGTGCCCTTTGAAATTTGAAAAGCTACAGTGGCACAATTCTGTGGCTTGGGTTCCAGTTTTTTGAAAATGGACAAGGGGTACCATTACATTTTCTTGCTTGATTACCAAAATTGTAATGGTAGATACAAGATGAATTCTGTGGCTGAGCTAATCGATTTCTGACGGGAAATTGAGGATTCCAATGCCCCCCGTAACGTGATGGAGGCCTCTGGTAAAGATTATGTGGCGTTTTTTGAAGACTACTCATTTTTCCCAAAATTTGTAGATGAAACTGATCTGTCAACGGTACTGTCATCGCAATTGTCAACTTGGCGTGATGTTTTCTGGTTTTGTAAATTTAAGTTTAAAATTGTAAGTAGTGTATCGAGATGGTTGGCTACATCCCCTCAATGCTAGAGCGACGGAATTCAATGCTTGAACCTTCAAATCCAATGGCAATTTAGATATGAACAACTCCCTAATAAAAGGTTCGGGCATGTTTAAATCTTCTGATAATTTATATATTTCTTGAAGCAAATTTTGACAATTGCCATTAAACTTTAGTGAATGCAGAAAAAAAGCGAAATTGTTACAGTCGGGGGTTGCGCAAAATGTTCGATTAACTGTGCTTTTAAGGTGTCGAAGGGATTAGCCCGTGGAGACTCGAGAATATACGAACGTACTTTTGCTTTGACGTCAACCGGCAAGTGTGTAATGAGTTTATCGAATCTGTCTATTTGATTAGTAATGTTATGAAAGCGAAAATAACAATCAAGGGTAGAGAAATACATACGAATGTCATTGTCAAATTCAGGGAATGACATGATGACAGCATTGCTATAAAAATACGAAATATTAGAAAGTGGGACAACTTATTTGTTTGAAAATCCAGCGATGGTCGCTTGAGCAGCCCCATACAACGGCTGGCAAACACTGAGGGCAACGGCGGAATTCGTTGTAGCCGTTGAAAGTAGTTGTCTTCCAAATCGTCGGGTAAAGGGCAATCGTGGTAGATATCCTTTTGTAACGTCGGGTTGGACATCGGGTTGGACGTCGGGGTCACCAAAATATTGTTATCTGGTAAAATTCCAGACTCCAATACAAAGATTAAAACAAGCTTTAGGAGAAGGTGTTGTTTATTGAATGGAAAAACCGCAACTAACTAAACAATAACAAAAAACATCACAACCCCAAGCAAGGCGACCCGATAAATGTAGTGCACGCGCACTACAGTACGCAATCTAAATCGCCAGTCATAATGTCACCATCAGTTTGCGTAGCACTGCAGGAAGGTCAGTGCAGAAACCATTTGCTGGTTTATGTGAACATTCGTCAACATTCTTAGCACCCACCTCACACAAAGTTTGGCCTGTTAGTGACAATTTCATACAGTACCGTACGTCAAATTTGAGGAATATTTGCTGCCATTTTTGAAGTCGTGATACGCTAATATTCACGAATTTTTTTGTTTAATTTTTTTTACAAAATTACCGTTGACCATAGAGGGTCTCCTGCTTAGTTTCTCGTCGTGCACATTTGTTTGGCCATTTCTGAATTTCCTGAATGATAACCCTTGCCTTTTTGACGGTAAGTTTCAGTAGCATTTTCGATTTTTGCAAGGATAAGCAAATCGCAGCGCGTACTTCAAACTTAATGGGATTTTCAATGGTAATGTTCATTTTAGCCCTCTATTATACAATGAATATATTGGTAGAGCCACGGTAAAGTGACATGTTGCTAGTTCATCATCCACTAAAGGACCCTCACAATACACGAAACTGATTACGCCTCTCATTCGGCGGGAATATTGAAATGGCTCTTAGTTTCCAGATAAACTTTGTACGTTTTTACATTAATTTTATTTATTTTAATTATATTTACCCAAATATATAGTTCTTTTGAGAAAACAACTTTGGCCGTTTACATGAAGTTTCACACAATTAAAATGTTTATAACCTTAGTTTTTAATGTATTATCCTTTTAGAAATGTGTTCTCGTTTATAAATATAACTGGTCTATAAACAACAAGAAACTCTAAATTTACTAGTAAAAAAGTTTAAATTACGCCCCCACAATTATTATTTTTACTGCTAGCCTATAGGAATCTGCATTTATATTAATAATTATAAAGGAGCTACAAAGTGATTTTTTAAAAAGTCAATTGCAGTAGCCTAGAGATCCCGTCTATATTAAGCTTTAGAATCTGACAATATGAAAATTGTAACAGAAAGAAAGAAAACTTCACGAAAAACCTGTAATTTACTTACCTTAATAAATTACAAATCAGTTGCAACTAAATACTTGTTCATTTTCACATTTTGTTGGGCCAAAATTTTTAACTACCTGAACTGTCACACAGTTTGACATACAGATAAATGTCATTCAAAGCTCATTACAGCTGACTGCAGACGGAATAGCTTTTTTTCTAGGCTTGCTGCAATTGACTTTTTAAAAAACCACTTTGTATGTAGGTATATAATGTGTGAAATACAACTTCTCATTTCCATCATGATTTATCGTATGTTCAGTAATGTGGAATCGAATTTTTCCACATTTGTGACAGTATGAACATTTTTCATATATTAACACCATTTTTCATGTGCCTCCGGCATGAATATTGTAATAAGTTTTAGCTATCTCCCATATATTGGAGAGAGGATTAAAAGTATTATGGTAGGGAGGTTGCTATCCTTATCTAACGAGGGTATTAATTATAACCAGTTTGGGCTTTCGTTTTGCTCTTATAATGCTACTTACTTCAACAGTTGTTTTTAATATACTGCCGGCATATTCTCTGTCATGATTGTTCAACCATTCTTCTACCTGCAGCTTATTCCAGTAGGTGGTGATAGTTTTTTCTAGCAATAAACTGTGGTAGCATACTGTCCATGATGTTTATGGATATTTCATCAAACAGATAATATTTTATGGCAGAAAATAATACTATTATAATTTACCTCTCACACTACATTAAAACATAAAGCTACCCCCGTAATCACGTTTTCATTTGAAATATCTTGTTAAAGACGTAACAAGTTATTTCGGTTATGTAAGCAGCTGTGTACAGGGTGGGCAAATTTCGATGTTTGTATAGGGTAACTCGGTAATTATAGGAGATACAAAAAAATGGAAGGCACGTTCTCGATCTCTTTTTTTGAGACAAATTCACTGGCGGAAACAAAAATTTGCTATCGTCTTTTGTTTTCGAGTTATAAACAAAAGTTCGATTTTTCGACTTTTAGACACATGTGAATATCGTGGTTGTTTGTAAAGTTAGGAGAAAATAACTTTTACATTCTCAAGGCACTTTTTTCTGTATAATCCAGTGGCGTCGAAAAAATTTGAAAAAAAAAAGGTTTAATGTCGAGTTATGGCCTAAAATTGTATTTCTTCAAATGGGAATCATAGTTGGCTATGGTTTAGTTAAAACGGATTTTTTTTTCTCTTTCTAACTATGTATCATATGTCGGGTAACTTTTGATGTGTAAGTCTTTAATAGCGAACATAATATTTTACTAGATTACTTTTTGCGTTTTTTTTATATTTTACCAAGTAGGCGGGTGTCATCTATGATGGTAAACGGAAAAAATCCAGGAAAAAAATCCAAGGGAAAAAAATCCATAGGAAAAAATCCAGGGAAAAAAATCCAAATTATAAAATGAAGTGATTATAATTTTGAACAGCCCCAAACCTTTTTTTTTCCTCACTCATTCATACTACTGTCCTTCCCCCCGGAACCGCTTTCGCATTACTTCAGGGAGTTGTGGGCGTCCCTTACACACTAAACATTCACGCAACATGCACCTTAAACTTAACTAAGCGAAATGCGGTAGCCCCAGTCGGGATTCGGTCGCCCCAACGGAGCAACCGCATTTGCTGTGACCTCGAGTGGTCAATGCGTTCTCGCACTAGACCACCGAGGTCCCTGAACAGCCAAATCTAACCTAACCTAACCTACAACTTTTGTATCTTTCAGTATTGTTGTCTACTTTTCATTTTTCTATTTAAATAATTTTTGCTAATAATGTGATTTGTTTGCCAGTTTTCTTAACCAATACACATATATCTATTTTATTACTGTGCTGCGTGCACGCTCTGTCAATTTTAACAAGGGATTTTTTAAATTAAAAGTTTTATTATTAATAAATAGTTAAAT
>JABXWE010050398.1:0-13436 GCA_014611495.1 Limonius californicus
ATAAACTCATAAATACGTTGCACCTTTGAATTTTCTTTTTAAATTGTTAACCCCAAACTTGCTTCACTTTTCAAATTGTTGATAATTCGATGTTACTTATTTGTTTTAATTTATTTTAAATTAAATTCGATTACTATTCCAGTTGCAGTTCCAGAATATGATGCGGATATCTCCCAAATAATTAGCAAGTATAAAACTTTGGTCCAACTTGTAGATGATTCCTAACTTTGAAGTTTCCTGACGTTTTAAACGTCAAACGCAGATACTAACAAAACATGTCGAGAAAAAAAACAAGTCTTCTGACACTACTTTGATACTCCTCTCCAAATTCTTGATTTTTGGCAAATTTACCGAATTTTATTCATTTTTTACACAGATAAGTAACAAGTAAGGTTGATTTGAACCGTAACACTTAATAATATAGTTTTATTCAAACAGGATATAATAAACCCACAAAGTTACAATTTTAGTTAACTCGCCAGCGTCTGTTCACATTGAAAATTTCATGACATGTCCCCGTTGTTTTTTTTTCAACAAGTATTATAATACATACAAAAATAAGTACATTTTACAAAAAAACATGTGACTTCCTCAACCAATGGGAAAGCAGAATGAAATTAACACAAATTAACCAAATCTTAAATATTTAAATAATTATTTGAAAATATCATTTACATCAAAACTGAAATTACATCCATATTCCTTATTTAAAAAGGAATGTTTTGACACTTGACACGGCTTATTATTTTTATTTTTTGTAACATAATTCATATTCATTTTAAACATAAATCAGCTTAAATTAATAATATTACAACTAATGATTATCAAAATCATATTAAAATGTTCTCACACCTATATCCAAATATTATTCACAAAAAGCATACAATTGAAAGGTCCATTTTCCTCCAAAATTACATGTTAGTTGAGAGTTGTAGAACATAATACACAAATCTCATATCTTATTGTTTTCCAGCTGAAAAACTCACAGTCACGTTTGATAAATACATCTAATACCTTCATATAATTATTACGATTAGGAACAACCAAAACGAAACAGAGAATTCAAAGGCTAGATACCAGATCAACCTAAACAAAATCAACGGAGATGACAAACACTAATTGAACATGGCCTTTATTTGTTTTAACAATTTATTTTTTAGGTTTAATGCATAAAATAGCTTTAAGTTATCTAAATAAGTTAATTTTCTATTAGATTATCTAAATCAAGGTTCATATAACACAGCAATATATTATCGATATATAGTTATCAGCGGGATATCGAATTGCCTTATCCAAGTCTTAATATTGCCTATCCCTGGACTATATTACTGAAAGCTATACCTTTCACATCTCTTACAAAGGGAGCATATTTGTTTGTATACAGGGTGGACCGATTAAGTTGTACCCCCTTAAAAATGGTTGATGCAACCCAACATACATTGTTGTTTTTGTACTTGTTGTACCAACGGGTGCTTTGCTTGTTAAATACTTAATTAATATTAGAAAAATTGGTACTTACTGCAGTAAGAGATCAACTTAGCAAAAAGCAGCTATGACCCATTTCAATATTATAAAATTCAATAATCTCAGTTGCTGTGATAGATGTATGTTCGGTTGCATTATTTACTTTTAAGGAAAGACAACTCAGTTATTTCATCCTGTATAACCAGCACAGTTTTAGATGCAAATAAAAATTGAGGTTTACAACCTCATTAATTGAGACATGTCATTTTCAAAACAGTGTAAATTGCAATACGACCTGCTTATTTATATGTTTATGTTATTACAATTATGATTTACAATAAAATAATTAACCATACGGTATTAAATGTTAACTGAAGTGAAAAACATCATCTGCAATAGAGTTTATAACAAAAACGTTTTTCCCAATCACGAATTTTTAAATATTAAGTTAATTTAGAATTTAACAGTTCAGCGGAATATGTTTTATAATAACAAAATCAATGCCTTAAATCTAATCCACACAGGCAGGCCACTGAACGAAATCAGATACTTTGGAAATATGAACAAAGCCTGAATGCATTCCCGGGATTTAGGTGATATTCATTATTAAACGAATGTCTCGAATATTTATATTTTGTATATAAGGTAACATATTTGTTGACCGTAATATTATTGAGCATGATTTTTCAAAAATGTAGCAAACAGCAACCAAATAATCGTTTTTGTTTTTATCTTACTTTCGAATACAGTCAATACGTATCTGTTGACTTCTTTTTAAAAATTAATACTTAAATCTTTTTCAACGGTACATTTTCCGGTTACCCTCATGAATTCAGGGTAATTCCTGTTGTGATATAGACTTTTTAACCAAAATTTTATATTGAAATATGTTTCTGATAAACTCTAAGAAAATATTTCTTATCATTGACATGATTTGCGGCAGAAACTTCACCTTATCCTTAGTTAATGGATTATGTTTTGAAGTTTTAAAATGCAGAAAATCTATGTCTCATAGATATACAAAAAAACTTTAAAATGCAGAACCGTATCCTCACTAACAAAGCTTGTATTTGAATAGGTGAAAGTTGCATCTTCTTCAAAAAAGCATATTTTTTCCTAAACAATCGTACGTATCGAATCAAGTTTTGCCTCTTCTGTAAGACCAGTCACGAACTTACTAATTAAAATTCTAAGTTCATGGAGCAAGAGATACGAAATGATTGTGAAAACAAGCAATAGATCAATCGAGATGTTGAATGCAGGGCGACCCGCAGCTGTAGTAATTATTTTTACTACTACACAATGACTAATAAATCTTCAGAGCATTTTGATGAATTAATGAAGCCGAAGCTTCTTACGAAACGTTAAAATTTGCTTCAATACGTAGCCGAAAAATTTTAAAATTGTTCAAAGTACCTATGAAATATTATATCCGAACTTGTGCGGTTACAATAAACCTATCGGAAAAAAACTTGTTATGTGACATGATTATTTATGTCGGCTTTAAATTTGTTACGACATAAGCAATTAATGCCAGCAAATACAACGGTTGGAATGGGAAAACTGAATTTTTACAAAAATTCTCCACACCTTTATGATTTTAATTGTAAAAACAGGGTCGCACTGAGGCTTTTGTCGGTACAATTATATTTGTAAGTTCTCAGTACAAAAAATAATAACGGTAATTATTGTTATCGAATTTTCTTCTTGTAAATCTTACTGTTTATTTTAATTCCGTATTTAGTGATAATAAAAATGTAATAACATAGAATAGTGCTATAGTGCTATATTGTGACAATAATCCTTGAAACCGGTTGAAGTCTAATTTTCCATATCAGGATCATCGTCGAATGCACTAGAAAACCTATACAGGGTGGGTCAATGAAAACGAAACACATCAGATTTTTCCTTTTCCACAACCTCGTCATTTCAACCCTCTTTTTTTTATATTGATGAGGGGAAACCTTCATAGGCGCCCCGCCCCGCCTTCTGCGAGGGTTTGTGGGATTCCCCCTCATCTAGAGAAGACCTACCCACTAAAACCCCTCCTCGTTCCTCACCTTTCCAAACGGGACCGCAGTAGCATTTCTTCATTTGGGTGGCTGTTTACATTCGTTCTCTGCTTCTTTCTTCTGCTTCCTTCTCGGCCATGATTTTATTAATCATTTTTTCGATGGTATTCCATTTGTCCGCGTTTACCAACATTTGTGGTACCATTCTATCAATGGTCAATCTTTCGCCCAGTCCTTATTCGCATTGGTTTCTCTCTCGGTCCCATCGTCGGCATGCGATGAGGGTGTGTTCTGCGTCGTCCGGTTGTGTATTGCAGAATATGCAGGTGTCGTCTATTTTAGCAATTCTTTTTTTGTTTTTCTGGAAACATCCGTGGTTCGTGATGGCTTATGTTAGGTGGAAATTCATCTGTCCGTGTTTTCTTGACATCCAGACTTCTATGTTTTGTATGAGCCGTCTGGTCCATTTGCCCTTTTCTTCCTGTTCCCATCTCGCTTGCCAGGTGTTGATCGTTTCTTGCCGTTCTGATTTTTTGTCCCGGCTGTTTGGTTTCGCTGGTCTTGTGCGTTCTTGTACTTGCAGGTCTATTGGTATCATCTTGGATAACATCTGGGCGCTTTCTAGAGATACCGTGTTGTACGCCGCTATAATTCTAAGTGCCATCCTTCTCTGGATTCTGTCTATTTTTGCTTTATGTCTTTGTTTTTCCACAGCTTTATGCCAGATTGGAGCTGCGTATAATATTATCGATTCCGCCACCGCGTCTAGGATCCTTTTCTTTCCCACTCGTGCTGCTCCGACCCGGGGCATTATTTTGTTTAGGGCCGTTATTGTTTTGCTGGCTTTTTCTCATGTGTACTCTATATGTTGTGCAAAGTTTATCCGTGTGTCCATTATTATTTCCAGGTATTTTAACTTCTCTTGCGTTTCGATTTCCGTTTCGTTGATTTTGATTTTTATTTTTTCGCATCTTTTTCGTCCTACAAGTGTCATCGCTTCCGTTTTCTCTGGTACTAGCTTTATTTGTTTGTCTTCTATCCATATACAGGGTGTCTCAGAAAGAATGGGCCAGCGTTTAGTGATAGATTCTTGACGTTAAAATAAACCGATTAAACCTAATATACCTTAGGCAGAAAGTCCTTCCTTAAGAAGTACATACAATTTCTATAACACCAAAGTATTTAATTGACCTAGCATTGTTCTTTACTGAAGGTCACAAGCACTACCCATTGTTTTTGCGATCATGGCTACCTGATCATTGCACTTCGTAACAACAACCCAAAACTTGGGACAAGCATTTTAAGGCAAACGGTTGCCTCTACGCGTATGAACTAAGAGTACCTTATTTTTGTACTTTTTAATTCTCTTTCAGAAAATCACATAAAATTTTAAAATATTCTACTAATAACAAAGTTAGAGCTAAAATAAAATTTCAGTGGTAGGTTAAGTGCCTCTTACGGTCAAGTCTGGTTAATGAAAATAATTCTGTCACTGTATTGAATAATGTAATGTATGTATGTGTACCAAATTTGAAAGAAATATCTTTAGATTTGTGGAAATTACAATAAAAAGAAGAAATAAAAAATTGAACTTTAAGGCCCTATAACTACTTAAGGAAGGACTTTCTGCCTAAGGTATATTAGGTTTAATCAGTTTATTTTAACCTAAAGAATCTATGACTAAACGCTGGCCCATTCTTTCTGAGACACCCTGTATTTATTTTTCTGATAGCTTCATTTGCCTTTCGTTGTAACTCCTCTTCTTTCTTTGCGGTTATGACTATGGCAAAGTCGTCTACATATGCAATTTGTTGTACGGTTTCCGGCATATCTAAATTCAATACGTCATCGTATATTACGTTCCAAAGGGTTGGTCCTAGAACTGATCCCTGGGGCACTCCAGCCGTCATTTTAACGCATGTGCCTTTTTCAATTTCCACGTGTCTGTTTCCTAGGTAGCTTTGGATGATTAGAATTAGATAAGCAGATATCTTTTTATCTTCCAGTGCGTCTACAATGCTTCTCCATGGTGCCGAATTAAAGGCATTTTGTACGTCGACGGTTATCAGCATGCATAGCTTTCTTGTTCTCCAGGTCTTTTCGCGTTCGACATTTACTATATTAAGGATCGCGTTTGCGGCATCGATCGTCGACCTAGCTTGTCTGATACCGAATTGTCGTGAGTGCCGAGAGTGCCCTCTCCTCTTCTAGTTCTGCCATTAGCCTTCTAACTATTATTTGTTCTGTTAGTTTTCCCATCATATCTAACAGGCATATGGGTCTGTAAGTTGGAAGTTGCTGCGGGTTTTTGACAGGTTTTTGGATTAGTATCAGCTTGGCTGTCTTCCATTTATCCGGGTATTTTCCCTCGTTTATAATCTTGTTTACTACTTTCGTAATGTACTTGAGATTCGTTTTCACTGCTAGTTTGATAACTTCGGCCAGTATTTTATCCTTCCCAGGTGCTTTGTTATTCCTCATCCGTTTGCTGGCCAGTGTGACCTCTTCCTTTGTTATTTCCCTTATTTCGTTCACTTTTGGTGTTTCCCACGTGATATCGCCATGTACTGGGAAGAGTATGTTTATTGCTTCCAGCTTGCTTTCTAGATTTATACAGGGTCTTTGTTGTACCATTTTTTGCATGACGATTTTATAGCCTAATCCCCAGGGATCGTTTTCTATTTCGCCTAGGGTTTCCTTCCATTTTTCCTCTTTCGACTTTTTAATTTTCTTTTGCTGTTCCGTTATGGCTTCCGCTAGAGCTGTTTCATTTTCTACTACAATGTTAATGTCATCTCTCCTTCTGCTTCTAGTCACTTTTCCTCTTGCTTTGTGGCGTTTTTTTCCTCTGTTCGCTTATTTCGTCGTTCCACCAGTAGACGCTTTTTTCCCGTATACGTTCCTTTTTTTCGGTTTGGTTTCGTTGCAGACGTTTGTTATCATTTCTGTGCATTTTTCAGTTCTTACGTCTTCTTGTGTATGGGTTGCCCCCTCGGAAAGTTCCATGAATTTGCTTATATCCGCTTTCTGTATTTTCCATCCTCCGTTGTGGTTAGGTAGGTTTCGTTTCGGCGTTTTGTTTATTTTGGGCATTGTCCGAAAGCTAATGTATTTGTGAAAACTTAGCGTTTCGTTTTCTAATACCTTCCAATCTTCTATTTCGTTAGCAGACTTTTCTGTTCCGAACGTTAGGTCTATGTATGACATTTGTTCGCCTCTTGTAAAGGTTCATTGGAGACCGTCGTTTAGGATGACCATGTTCCTGCTCGCTATCATTTCTGCCAGGAGTTTCCTTCTTTCGTTCTCTCTGTTTGACCCCCACTCGTAGGATTTTGCATTGAAGTCTCCAGTTATAATGACTTCCTTCTTCGTAGCGATCATAGCTTCCTGTAGATCCTGCAGGAATGTTTTGTATTCTTCGCTTCTGCAGTTTGAGAAAATATAGCAGCTATATATTCTTTTATCATCAGTTTCTATCCAAACATACCCGTTTTTCCTTTTTTGTCTACCGTTATACGTTTGTTTCGAATCCTTATCGCTGTATCCTTTTGGTCATCTGTCCACCATTTGTCAGTTATTTCAACCTTCCTTTTATTAAGTTTGGTAACCAATAGAAAATCTGTCTGAGGCTCAATAGCCGTGGCTTCTAAAAGATCATGTGCTGTTGAGGTTCTACCGATGGTTATTTGTAGGTACTTTACTGCCATTTTGCAAGCGCTTGTCTGTGTCTAGGACTTCCTGCGCTTCTTGCTCTATGGCGTTTCCTTACTTTAACCCCCTAGGGGTGGTGAGCTTCACCTCTAAAATTTTAAATGGGAAAGGGGGACGAGTGATACATTATTTTAAATGGCATTCAATTCTCGTTTTAACGCTTCCTAGTATTTCAAATTCGGATCAGTAGTTTTCGAGAAAATGCATTTTAAAGATAGTAACCGCCAAAAACCAATAATTCAAATGTTTTTAGTTTTACCATAGTTTACACCAGTAGGTAATGTTTTATTGATTAAGAAATTTATCTTAACTGTCGCTTTATTAAATGTTCGAAATGTTGACCTCCAGCATCCATACAGTAGTACAGGTTTTGTAAAACGGTTTCGGACGTTCTGAAGCATTTCTAGGGTAATCTGCCGGCATTCGTTGTTGATCCGTTGATGCAAATCATTTAGGGATTCTGGCTGCGTACTATAAATTTTAATTTTTATGTGGCTCCACAGAAAGAAGTCTAAAGAGCTTCGATCTAGTGAACTCGCAGGCCACTCCACTGCTCCTCTTCGACCAATTCATCTACCAGGAAATGTTTCGTCCAGATACTGACGAACAGCAAAGGCATAGTGTGGAGATGCTCCGTCTTGTTGAATCATCAACTCTTTCACATTGTAACGGTCATTTTAGTCCATAATTTCAGTTATTACTGGATCAACCTGATCTCGTATTAAATCCAAATAAATTTCACCTGTTAGATTTCCCGGTTAGAAAAAAGGATCAACAACGTGATCACCATACATTCAATGTACAATGTTTCCCGAGGTTTCTGGACTAAAGACAAATGAATAGGAAAATAAATTTTCTCAAATTTTAGTTTCCCTTACCTTGGTGTCAGATTATTAAAATGACTGGAATTTTTTAAGTGTTGTAATGCCAAAATTCGTATATTATAAAAATATTTTACAAATATACAGAGTGATTAACTACAGTGGAGCTTATTTAAGGTATTATTTGTTTAATAGAAGATCCTTTATATGTTTACATTTTTGTATTCAGTTTAAAATTATCTGTCCAACTATTTCCTAGTTTTTATTAAAAGTGAAAATTTTGGTCGGCGCCACGTTTAACAAATTAATTCGGTGCGTGAGTATTACGATTAATTAAGAATACATATTTCGCAGTTATGTAACCAAGTGATGTAATAAAACAATATAACCACCAAATATGAATTTTATTATACATGAGGTTTTTTACACTAGTCCAATTTAATTTATTTCATTTCATATGTTTGGGCATTTGGACATTTTGCGAGTGGGGACTGGAAATAGAAAGAGCAACTTCTTACTGTTTCCAAAAAGTATGATTCACTAACGAGTCGTTCAACCATTTTACCTTTTAACAATTTACCTCAACTCCTGCAAAATGTCCCCCCAAATCTAATAAAAAATATGTGGTTTAGCACGACGATGCTCCAGCACATTTCTCATTAGTGGCTCTACAATTCTTGAATCAAGAATTCGGGAACAGAATGTGGTGGTCTCATCAATTGACCACCTAGATCGCCGGATTAGAAAAATGGATTTGTTTCCTATAGGGACATATGAAACATATTGTGACAACACATAATAGATGCTTTTGGTACAACTTCCGTGGAGTCGTTGCGAGCAATAGATATTGATTTTGAAAAGACTAAACATATGTGTTGAACAGAAAAAAAAACGTAGACTGTAAAGGTTGTTCTATTTAAAAATATATGCTCCACTGTACCGAATATCACTCTATGTTAAGGCTGATCCTCCCGGCCAAAATTGGTTATTTTTTCATTTTTTGGGTGTAATTCATTTTTTTTATTATATGTATCATACATCATATTACGCGTATTTTTAATATCTACCCCGCTGAATATGTTTCATTATTTAAAAAAAATGTATCACGTAAAAAGTAGACCGCAATCGTTTTATTTTTATTGTTTTTGCATTCTTTGGTATCTAGATCTAAAGATAGCCTTTTGATTTTTTGGATTAACATTAATAATACTATTCCCTAGCCCGCTGAATCTAAAACAAGACGAAGAAAAAATTATTTATTTAAATAAAAGCAAGAACGTAGAGGACGATGTATCTTCATGTCTGCGATACTTTTAGAAAAGAAAATAAGCAGACATGTGTAAAATGCTGTACTTGATATAAATCAATAATAACCAGTTTAAAAAAAGGTGTATTGTTTAAATAATCACATGTCATTTTTGTATATTTTGCACATTTAGTTCGCCAACTTGGCCGCGAGAGGCGCTGTAGATTGTTCAGGTAGAAACTTCGGTGTCAAGCCAACTTTATTACGGTGATGGGTAGATAATCGTTTTATTACCCGGCCATAATGGAACATTTTATGTATTGACAAACCAAATGTGTCTTTGAATTCAAAAAGTTGCAAACTAACAAATAAAAGAAAATTATAATTAGTCTTACTAGATTCATGGCAATATCTATGCAATTGTTATGTATTTTAAAAAATGTATATACCGTATGTCTCCGAATACAGTTTACATGAGGAACAAAAATTTATTTTTGATTTTACGAAAAAATGACGAAAAAACAGAAAATTGTGCTTGATTTGAAATACATATGTACCTATTTCTGTTATTAAAACTATTTAGGTTATTCTTTTTTTTTATCAAATTTTTTTGGTATCACTATTGTCGTTCGTGCAGTACTTTTTAAAAGTCTGTTTGAGTTGGCTTTGAAATGTTAACAAATTTATGTTTTCGAATTTAGTTTAGTAGAGAGAAAAAATGTTTATTTTTCATTTTACAAAAAAATACAATTATAATTATATTCAAAATTAATATATTAGTAGTAGTATATTGTTGTTTGTTGTATTATTTACATCAATCTCTAGGTTATAGCTTTATATTTTTTGTTTTTTTATTTCTAAGACCATTTTCTTAGAAATAAAAAAACAAAAAATATAAAGCTATAACCTAGAGATTGATGTAAATGATACAACAAACAACAATGATTTTTGCGAGCATTTGTATTTTCGCAAGCGTTGCTTTTTTTTTAATTTGCTATTTGTCTGCAATGCTTTTGTGTGTAGAAGCCTGGTCCATTTCTCAACATTTTCTTTTGAAATTCGTAGGAATCACTATTGCTGTTAAAAGACAAAGCAGCACCTTTACACCTTGCTGTGTACCCACCTTTCAACGAAAAGTTTACGCTTTTTCCACCAACAAATTTTCCTACAATAGAGTAGTAACATTCCGCCAAATTGTTGTTGACGTTATGCAACAAGCTCCACGCATGATCTGCCACTCTCCTGTTGCGCGAAACAATCTCATTGTAAAAATTATTTTGTTTTAGCTTTTCTACCGCATTTGCTTCTCCTACCACTCGTTTCAAAATTCTTTTTTCTTCGGTGCCAAAGACCTTTGGTTACGAATGCATTCCGTATGATCTCCAAACACATGTAATGGTCCGTTTTCTATATCCCTTTTTAATTGCATTACTCTCTCTGGGAATGCCATACCATCAAATTTTAGTCCAGAAAACTATGGCTGAACTAATACCTATTCTCAGTTTCTCCAGTTTTAACCCCAAAACCTTTCTTTGTTCAATGTCGTATGCGGTATTATTTTTTAAATCGGTCAGTTTAGTCATGTAATTTCTCAATACATGATTTTTGCATTCGATTTTTTCTACGTGGAATTGAGGTCCATATGGTGCAGCTAACAATACTTTTTTTGTACACGTTGCTGTCACCATCAGCAATTCTTTCCATAAATTAAATTGTGCATTGAGATCGACTTTTTGAATCCTTCTACTATAACGTCGGCTTCCATTGACGTAGAAGTCCCATTATGGTTTTTATAACAGATGTGAGGGTTTGGATCAGTTTTGTCTTTCTCATTGTCACATATTCTGCAGTACTTATTGCGCACTCCCATGAATCAGATTTTTTTAGTTTTAGCTCCGATCATAGCTGCCACTACGTCAGAACATTTGTTGTACAATTTATTAGACATAAATGGTACATCTATGGATACGGAATTTGACAAGAAACAAAAACTTCAATGAAAACAACGTACTAGGTTTTTAAAAATATAAAGTACATACTAATAAAAAATTATGTAATAGCTATTTGTTCACCTAGGCAAGAAAGTGCATCTGCTCCTCCCAAGGCCTGGAGGAAAAGGTACTTTCTTCGAGAGGTGAATATATTACATAATCATATTAAGTGGATAAATTCTAACGAGTCACGGGTGCTATATAAAATTTTACCAACACCTCAAAATTCAAAATAAACATTGAATATGATTAATAATAATTCTTTTTAATGGCATTTCTAAATTAAATTCCTTGGTAATTTTTGCATTATTGTGGTTAAGTATTTTCAATATTGAAATAGTATATTATACACCAAGGTACTAGTTGTTACTAGTAGTGAAAAAAAAAGTATATACACCACCTCGGTAGAAAAGTCTTATAGCCCTCGGGCCTTACATCCCTCGGCGCTACGCGCCTCGGGATTTAAACTTAGCCCTCGGGCTATAATAGTAGACTTTTCTACCGAGGTGGTGTATATACTTTTTTTTTCACTACTAGTAACATAAACTCTTATAATTGTCAATTTAATGACTATTTTAACTTAAACCTGTATTTATTTCAAATTATAAAACAAATGGCAGTTTTTTGTTTTGTTGGTATGACAGTTGTTTGAAAATGGTTAATAAAGTTTGACATTAAAGTTTATTATACTTTTTTTGAGTCTTTTAGTAAGTTTTTTTGTGGCTGCTTTGTTAAAATGACGAGCGAAGCTATAAACTGTACACCGCCCGAAATGCGGAAAATTGCAGATCAGGTAACAGATAAGCTACTGCCTGAAAAATCGAAAGATCTTTATATGAAAGCATACATAGCATTCAAAAATTGGTGTTTAAGCACTCGTTTCATCTAAAACTCTGAAATTATTAACAATTTTCTCTTTTTAACGTTGCGTTGTTCTGCCATCGGCGAAATTTATATTGACACACTTCTCATTTGTTACGGCGCGAAAAAACGTACATATATTCAAATATATCAAAGATTTTAAAATTAAATTAATTGTATTAAACAACGATTTCAATGCATAAAATACCATTAAATAGAATTTCCCCATAATACTTGATCGTGCTATAACAAAATTCTCTTTGAAATTGTCACAGGATACTCAAAAAATATAAATTTATTCATTATACACCAGTGGTTAATAATGAAAAATTATTTACCTGTCACTGCGCCAAGGTAGAGAAATTGAATTTCACGGCATTCTAATATGTGTCAAAATGCTACGCCATATTACTAGTAGTGAAAAAACATTATTATATCTACCACAAGGCACGTTTACTATTTGTTTATTGCCCACGTTGATTTATCGTTCTTTGAAGTCGTAAAATAAGGGTACGAAAACAGGTAGACAGTTCAACCCCTGCAATATACTAGTAAGATAAGCTGTAGTGTTGGTTGCGTTATAGCCAAAAAAAGGGGCAGATTTGAAATCTGCACTTGGGTTAGATCAGCCTTAAAAGTCAAAATTTGTTGACTGAAAAAACATTAATAATAATGATAACAACAATGCCAATACAGTATACAGACATAAAATATGAAAAAATGTAATTTCATATGCATTAAGCCAATGATTCATGAGCCCTATATACAGGGTGTATCAGACTTAAATCTTTGTTGTACGAAATTTAAGAAAAAATGACAGCCGGACTTTTACAAATTCTTTTAATACCACTTTACGATAATTATTATTTTAAGTAGTATGATAGCAGATTTTTGGTATTATCCTGCAGAAAAAAATTCTTATTTTAAAAATACCAAGTGATCACGTTGTTTAAGAAAAAATAAATACAGTTTTATTTATTGTGAATATAAGAAGAGCGAAGAGGAGCGGTCGTGGGCTACGAGTCAACCTATTCTTCCCACACTTCTACGCTAAGGATCTTAGGCTCAATTCCCAGTACTGGAACATCGAATTTTTACTGGCCGCCGTTCTCTTTCATACGGCAATGGCAAACCAGCGAGGTAGTCTCTCTGGGGTAGAAGTGCTTAAACGTCTCGTGGTTCACAGTCCACGTTAAGCTGTAGGTCCTCTATTTCTGTAGTTCTTAAAAATGCGCAACACGGGCATAGGAGAGGAGCTCGCTACAGCTCGTCAGAGACAGAACACTCGAAGAAGTATAAGAAAACGTTAACCATTTGTAATGTCTCCATG
>JABXWE010050400.1:0-15229 GCA_014611495.1 Limonius californicus
TCTTTCGCTAACTAACACTTGTAATTTGCGCTGAGATTACTTGGCAGCACCTTCAGAAACCTAACCCTTTCTCTAATTTACACTAGTAGTTTTGCGCTGAGGGAACTTGGCAGCACCTTTAGAAATCTAATTCTTTCGCTAACTCACACCTGTAATTTGCGCTGAGATGACTTGGCAGCACCTTCAGAAATCTAATCCTTTCGCTAAATTACACTGATAGTTTTTGCGCTGAGATTACTTGGCAGCACCTTTAGAAATCTAATCCTTTCGCTAATTTACACCTGCAGTTTGCGCTGAGGTGACCTGGTTGCACCTTCAGAAATCTAAATATCTTCATACTTGAGATCACGTCGCACTACCTCGGCTAAGGTTTCCTGCAGTTTCCTAGCCTGAACAGGTGAATATCGGAGGTAGTTAAATTGCACTGTCTGCAGTTAATATTGACGTTAATAAAGGTATTAAACCTCTCTGGTGTTTTATTTCACGTATTTAGCTCAACTACTCTAGATCCGAACCTAAGACGATCACGACGAAGCACGACGAGTCACGACGAATAAAAGATAAAGACAACACAAGGGTCCGTAACGTTACAATATGAGCATCAAAATTTTATATATTTAATGCTCTCGTCAGCTAACGAGAGTTCATCAGGGAGTTGTAAGGGGATTTCGCTTCTTAGAAGAAGAGTCGGCTCCAAAGTTTTATGCACTTCAAGGTCATGCAATTAAAATGGACGAAGACGTACGGATACCGCCTGTTCACTGCTATAGTTTCCTTCAAGTGATATCGTTATTACCTTACCGAAAAGTCCTTACTTAACATTTAACAAAGTTGTAAATGCAGGTAAAATAACAGACCTGTCTTTAGGAATTTCGTATGCAAGTTCAACATTTTCAAATATCCATTTTATTTAGGTATAAATATTTATTTACTTTTTAATAATAATAAAATTACAACGTAGAATTATAATTACATCAAATATAAAATATACTATTTTCCGGCGTATCTATTTCACACTGACTGGAATTGTCTATTCAACTTTTCTGTACAATATCATAGAAGTTGTACCAAGTTTCGCCTAAGTAACATATATTTCTATTTTTTTTGCGATATGTTGATGTTTTGGTGATACTCGCGGCGCCATGTTTGTAATCTGTTTGATTCCATAATAACTTAACACTTGTTTATAGTTTTATGTTTAAATTCTATACGTTTAATAATTTCTTCAATGTACTTTCGGAACACTTTCTTCCAGGAGAATCTTCATTCAATCTTTGATTCAACAATTATACCGCAAGCAAGCAGTTTTCCCGGTTTTCTAGCAATGTACTTTCGGAACACTTTTTCGCAGTAGAATCTTCATTCAATCTTTGATTTAACAATTATACCGTAAGCAAGCAGTTTTCCCGGTACATTTGACATATTTTTCGCCGAATTAAACGTTCGCTATCATTCCACGGTGTCCACATTTAAAAACAAAGTATAAATAAATATCTACTTCGCACAGAAGTTCATCAACAACTGTTTTGCGCTGTATACTTCGTAAGTTAAAAAATTATGTCAGTAAGGCAGACAATAAGACAACAATCTAATCTAATCTCAGAAAAGTAACTTACTCATGAAAGTTAATTTTGATATACAGTTTCCTAGGTTTAACATAAATAAGAACAGTTCAAATAACAGGGTAAACTTAAATAATAAATTAAAAACAGAGAATTTAAGCTTCTTGCTTAAGTCACAACCCCTACGTAACCTCAGCCTCTTCGCAATATGTAAATTTATATAAATGCGGCCGATGCTTTAAACCAAGTTACAAATCCTTGTTCTACAGTATATTTTTAAAGCAGAGAACGGTAAAATTCGAAGTAGAATATACTACTACTCCTTTACCTACTTACGCTACAAACATAGCTCACTAATACAGTTTCAACTTGTGTCTTTTTCTGACTCACGCGCCAAAGATGCTCACTGCTTTAGTCGGTTATCGCCAAAGACCAGTGGTGCGCATACACTTATGCGAGGGTTGTTCTCTTTCTGCTGAGTCTAGTAAAGTAATACACAATTTATTGAGAAGACAAATTTATTTATAATTTTTGAAAGTATTCCTTCCACAGTTAATGCATTTTTGCATCCGTGAAAACCAACCTTCCCCGGTTAGGTTATTTATTTCATTTTTAAATGCGTCAACCGGTTCTTCGGCCGATGTAAAACATAAACCCCGTAACTTATTCTTTACACGTGGAAATAAAAAGAAATCATTAGGAGCTAGGTCTGTACTATACGGCAAATGACCCATTATTTCAAATACCCAGTCATTCGAGAAGCAGTGTGCGCCCGAGCGTTATCTTGATGCAAGATGATCCTTCCACTTGGACGTTTTTCGCGAACATTTTGGAGAACTTGAGGCAAACAAACTGTAATGTGCCATTCAGTTTTAACAGTACGACGATTCTCCAGTGCTACAGTGGAAACATGTCCAGGAATTCCAAAAAATGTGGCGACCATCTTTTTGTTTCGGCTTTTTTCACGAAACAACTTTTGTAGGAGCCGATTCGTTCTCAAAGACCCAAACTGTCGACTGTGCTTTCTTTCGGGATCATAGCAGTATACCCAAGTTTCATCACCTGTAATGATGTTGTACACCAAATGAGACAATCCATTGTCAAAGCGATTCAGTGTAGATCTGCGCCATGCCATACGGTTTTCTTTTGAACTGGAGTCAAATTGTGGGGAATCCAACGGGCACGAAGCTTACGAGCCATCAAATGTTTGTGTAAATGGTGTCAATTGCTTTCACACCAATCTCAAAAGTTGCTTGAATACTCCTGGCAGTAACATGTCGGTCCTGTTCAATCATGTATCGTACAAGACCAATATTCTTTTCGATAACTGCCGTTTTTGGCTTAGAAGCTCGAAAGTTATCATTTAAGGGAAGTCGACCACATTGAAATTCATTGTCCCGCCGCTTTAGGGTAGCTAAGGAACAGGACTTGTCATCATACACTCGATTAATTACCTCAAAACATTCTTAGCGGCTTAAGGCACGCGTGAAATTGTAAAAAATCACAGCCGGATAATGCTCTTTACTCAATTCTATGATTTCTTGGGGAAAGGATTACTTTCAAATTATATATTTTAAAAACCTTCAAGTATATTTGACAACTTCCACTATAATTAAACTTGTAAACAACTACGTTAAAATGTCAAGCAAAATTTGTTTCAAAATATCAGCCTGCTAGATTGGCTCAGCGGAAATTATTTGTTAAAGTAATGTGTTTTCACAGAGATATTAATGCAATCATTTAGATTTCTGGAATGTCGGTCGGGTCTCCGGCTTGGATTAAAATAAAAATAAATCTCTGGTTTGGTATATAAAGTAGTAGCAGTAATGCCGCTTGCTAATGTTAATGCAAACCCTCATTAAAATGCGATAGATATGCATTATATGATTATGCTGTAAAATTTATCTATGGGGAATGTGTTTGAGTTTGCCATGTTGCTGTTTACATTTTCATCATCAAAATAATGTAACAGTAAGGGACTTCTTCCTGTGAGAAAAATAAAAAGCTTAGAACAATAAAATTAAACGGAGAAAATAAATTACCACTGGTTAGTGCCCCGCTATATCGGCGTACGGCATGTCCATAGGTTAGTACGTACAGACCTCCAAGTACATAAAACTTTGGAATTCACTATAGTAAGCAATTTAATACCTGCTAAGAAAACATTTACTATAACCTGACTCCTTGCCTTGCTTTGATAAGCAGTTTCAGAAGCCAAAAGAGGATGCTATTGACTAAAAATAAATAACCTATTTTTGGCAATAATTTCTCATCCGTTGAAGCCATAATTCAACACCATTGTTGATAGCGATCTAGCTCTTAAAGTAATAGCTATTTATTATGTGTAATTACTTGCTAATGCCAATAAATATCACTCTCAGTTGTGGGAACACGTCTGGATCATTTTTTCATTATTTCGTACTATAAATTAGTCCAGCATATTCTCAAAGCCGAAGAAATGTTTTTAGCAGAATAGTAACGCAGAGATTCCAGTATTTTCACGGATCATGCACTCTCGTTAGCCGACAACAATACTATTGAATATGTTAGTATACAGTGTGTCTCAAAACGTACCTGCAATATTTCAAGGATGAATTCCAGAACTTATTTAGAGTCGAAAAGTCCATTTAAACATATGTCCTAAACATAACCGCTAACAAGTTATTGTTTATTTCATAATTTATGTGGCTAAAATTTTAGATCAACGGATTTCTGAAATACTGATCTAGTTGCCATGATCGCGTCTTTGGTTTGGTAACATTTGAACATTGTTTTTAACAAATTATTGTTTGTAACGTGTCAGTTTATTGCAAGTGATTCACAATGCCAATGTTATTTTTAAATGAAGAATATGCAGATATTCATTATATTTACAGTATGTGTGATGGAAATGCTTTAACAGCATAACAAGAATAACGTATAAGATATCCTAATAGAAGACTGCCTAGGCGTGCAGTTTTTTTTTAATTTACATCGTTAGCTGAGGCAACATGGCACTTTCAATGCAAGACATGCACTCGGCCAAGGAGTTGTGCGTAGACCCATAAACGATTATGAACAAGTTCTTGATTTATTACAAGAAGATCCGTCTTTAAATGTTCGAAGAATTGCATTACGTACTGGAATGGTAGAAACCAGGTTTGGAGAATAATAAGAAGTGCTCGCTTACATCCATATCATCATCAAAGAGTTCAACCTCTAAGTAATTATTTTGAGGCTCGTTCAAGATTTTGTAATTGGGTACAAAATAACCAAAACCTCCGCGTATTTTATGGACCGATGAAGCTTCTTTCACGCGAGATGGTATCAATAATTATCATAATTTTCACGAACGGGCTGCAGAAAATCCTCATTTACGAAGACGCCGGTATTTTCCACATAGATTTAAATATGATAGTTGGTATTCTTAGTGATCGTCTGATTGGGCAATTTGAACTGCCACACCTTTTGAATGGTGTGAATTCCGAATATTTTCTAAAAAAACTCTTTACCCTTATTACTGGAAGACGTGCCATTAAATATTAGACGCGCAATGTGGTATCAACACGATGGGGCACCAGCGCATCAATGTCTTCGTATTTGAGCTTGGATTAATGTACACTTTCCGGGAAGATGGATTGGAGTAGGACCCGTAGTATGGCCACCGCGTTCGACGGACCTGACTCGAATGGATCTTTGGGGTTACATGAAATAGATTGTTTATGCAACTGAAGTGCACACGGTAGAAGAATTACGCCAAAGAATACAGCAGGCTGGCGATATTATTAGGAATAAATCGGCAACCGTATTAAGAATGCAGCGATCTCTTTTGTACGTACGGCTTTGTGTATCGAACACAATGGAGATAATTTTGAATATTTCTTGTAAATAAAATAATAAAAATGTAAAATAAAATTATTTCATAAAATGCATTGAACTAAAATTTAACCACATAAATTATGAAATAAACAATAACTCGTTAACGGTTACGTTTAGGACATATGTTTATATGGACTTTTCCACTCTAAATAAGTTCTACTTTCATTTTTGAAATATTGCCGGTACGTTTTGGGATGTATATGTTCTATTCCTTTTTCTTTTATCTTTTTTTTTGCAATTTTGATTTTGTTTTTCGTATTAAAATGTAAAAAATAGGTGGTACGGAGATAAATACCAATTTTGCCAACTTGCACTAGCTTAATGTACAACTCAAAACCTTACTTCCGAATATCAAGGAATAGTTAGTTCATTATGTTAAATACAATTTAATTTGAGAGTTTCCATTATTCAGAATATTTAAGAAACATTATTAATCTTCAAGTTAAAATGATTAAGTAACCAGCATAGATTTAATTTAATATTGCTCCGAGGAAAAGTTACACCCCTCTTTATGTAATAGCCCTACAAAACTAAAACTTGACTAACAATACTTATATCACTACATAGGAGTAACATGATGAGCTCAATGATTACAAAATATTTTAGCGACGACCCTGTTCTAACCTAACGCTGCAGTTATATTTTTAATCTGCTTGTGAACTGCTAAACAGAATAGTGCTTCGGATATTTATATTACGCCGTAATTCATAACCAGATAGAATTTACAACAACAACAACACGTAGCTAAGCATACAATTACTGACAATTTTTCACTTTAGCCAATGATCGCAACAGTTCAAGCGTGTGTACATACATTTTTTTTAAATTGTAATCAGAAACGATTAGTATTATTGAAGATCAAATTAATCTTGCATACAGGAAATATGTAAGGAGGCGTTAGTATTTGTATTACAAATTTACTATATTTCTTCAAGAACTACTATCCTAATTACCTTAGGAGGGACAGTAGTATATACAAATCATGCTTGTGGTGCTAATTCATGTATAATTAGCAAATCCTTTCGGTTTTCTCACAAGTGACGTCAGCACTTCACTAAATGTTTTGCTGCTTTGTAATTGAGCAAGTATTGCCAAAACCGCGTATGTTGTAATTATTCCCACTCTATGAATTCTTTACGACCCCACTTGTGCTAATAAGGTTTTAATAATATGTTACGGCCAACATTTTCACAATTTTTGCAACTTTTTCTTTTACTTAATAACAAAATCATCGTGAATTTCTACACTCGTATACTCCCAATATGTAAATGTCCTGTAATTTATAAATAACAATGTCAATCGATTGTTTTCCCCTTGTGATAAGCTAAAAATTTTGTAGAAAATGCGAAAAACAACTTCTTTTTGATTCTTAGCAATCGTAATTGATTGATTATTATAATATATTAAATATTAATTGAAACCTGAATGCTGCTTCAGGTTGCAAATCGATAGTTTAGTAAATTCAATACCTTCAAGTTAATTCTAGTTCATAAAAATTTAATAACTGACAGCTACGTTTGCTTTATTGGCGGCAGAATGTATATTAACGAAATGATTTCTGTTTTAAAAAAACATAGAAGAGTTACATAATTTTATGGTATTCAATATCAATTTTTTACTAAAAGTACTTCACATCTACAACAAATATTCAAAATTTTGCCTCACCCTGTATAAATACAGTAAAATACTTCTGGCAAATTAAAGAATTTGATATAACAAAAACATACTGATTCTACTTTTTAATGCAACTGCCATATGGGGGTTTTTAAACGACGGCAGTAACATTGAATTTTCTATTTTAACTCTTATTTTCAATCCACCATGTATCATGGTTTTCCTTGTAAACTAAATTGAAGTTAATATATACAATACAGTATCATCGTGATAATGTGAACAACCATTTATGGTCCATCTAGAACTTAAATGTACTTCACGGTTAGTATGACACGATACAGAATTTTGTACAAAATTCGGTTCAGAATTGTGTTTTTACGAAATTCTGTGACATGTCATACAAAATTATCTGTGAAAAATTTTCTATTTTTTTTCAAAACTCTGCGGAATTTTGTTCTAAATTGATGTCGTATAGATTTTAGTGTTCATCAATGATCACAGGGGTAGAAAGGTAAATGTTTTAGCAGGACCCTAACCCTGCCCACACTTAATCTATAAACACCAAAAAACAAACACATACAAATAGTACCATACAAGACGCCAACAAATTAACTAGATTTGTGGTTAACTCAACAGTAAACAATTATTATAAAACCTTGATGAAATTCTACAAAGGCGTATCCGAGGGGGGGGGCAGCTGTCCCCCTTCCAAGGGGGAACCAACTTAAAATAAAACAGAAAAAATATAAACAACAAATTTCTGAAAAATGTATTAATGGGTTGCTTGTTGGTATTGTTGTAAATATTGTGTGTTGTTTCCGCCGTCAGTCAGTTTTGTGAGAGGTGATTGGGGTTCCTTCATCGTCAGACCTTTCACTAAGTACAAGAACATGCACGATTATTGTAAAGCACATGTACAGACCCAGGGGCATAAGGCTGCAATGGAATCTACAAAATCGTTCATGGAGGCCGTTCCAGTGGACATCCTACTTCACCGGTCTTCGTAAACATTAATAGAAAAAAACAAAAAAGTACGGTCATCAATTGTTTCCTGGGTCATTTTTTCCGACACACATGATTTACCTCTCAGAGGCAAAAATTTGGATGAAGACGTACTTATAAACTTCCTAAACTACCTAAAGCAGGTAATTCACAATTAAAACGCCATTTTGGGCATGGACCTATCACCTATCATATAAAATGAAATACTCGTATTGATCTATATGGCACTACAATTAGGGAACCAATCGTCACAAGAATTAAGGAAGCATTCTGGCTGAAGAAACCTCAGATATTTCGGGCAAAGAACAGCTGTCTATTGGATTACGTTTCTTCGATGAAAAGGCCAACACAATTGAAGAAGAATTTTTAGGCTTTGTAGAGCTTGAAGGGTTTGATGCTAAAACTATTGCCAAAGCCATTGAAGATTTTGTAACAAATTTCAACCTTAGACCCTGATAAGTGTGTGAGGTTAGGCTTCGGCGGATGTTCCACCATGTCTGGGAAAGAAGAGAGTGTGCAGGCGATCTTGAGCAGAAGTACAATAAAGCCTTGAATTTTCATTGCTCCTTGCACAAGCTAAACCTTGTCGTGAACGACTTAAACGTTATCCCAGAAATTCCAAACTGCGTTGGAACTATCAAGGAGATATTTTGTCGCGAGTCCGTTTTACGACGTAAGCTTACTACGAACATTCCTAAATTGTATGGGACTAGATGGTCAGAGAAATACAAGAGGATCCGTGTTTTTAAGGATCACTTCGTCGATATTGTTGAAGCATTAGAGACATTAGCTGAAGAGCGTAATGCAGCAACAAGAAAAATGCATGCAGCGGCGTGCAGATCATTCATTTGTTGTGTCAGTAGCATTCATTGCGAAGTATTCCCCTATACTGGAACCCGTAGAAAATACACTTCAATTGAAGGCACTTTACATAGTTAAAGCTAACCAGAACATTCAAACTATTCTCGTCATGCTAAGAGAGCGTCGGGATGATGCAGAGAACGTCACAGCTGACGTTTTGAAAGAATCAGGCGACATTGCAAAGTATTTGAATGTTGATATAACCGTCACTCGCTTTGCTGGCCGACAAATGCATAGAACCAACCCTCCAGCCGGATATCGATTCGAATTTTGGAGAAGGCCTCTAATAATTCCTTACTTGGATTCCATCATACCATCTTTAGAAGTCAGATTTTCTGCAGACAAATCGCCTGCATTTTCATTGACACATTTCCATCCGAATAACATGAGAGGTGTTTCATTGGAAGAATGAAATGAAAGTACTTCATCTTGTGCAACTTTTTACAATTTGGAAGGCATCGAAGGAGAAAGGGAATTGTGGTTCAAAGGCGCTACTGATTTTGCTTTCACAGCCCTGCACAACAAGCACTATAGAGCGTTCATTCAGCTTTCTTCACCGAATTAGAACATTACTTAGAAGCACTATTGGTGAAAATAGGTTAAAAGGGTTAGCCATACTAAGCATTCATCGTCAACGGGTTTTCGCAAGGAACAAGGAAGCTGTAGTTAGAAAATTTGCAAGTAATCCTCGCAAACTACTGTTCAAAAAATAATGTTATTAATAAATAGTGTTTTTATTTTGTAATTGTGTATTATTGCATGCCCCCCTTCTCCCATGAAAGAAGTTGGATTCAGAAAGCTGCCCCCCCCTTCCGTTTTGAGCTGGATACGCCCTTGGAATTCTACAATATCCAGTGAGATGATTATTTTGACAGCTTTTGCATAGATGTCAACGTAGTTTTGACCTATTTGCGCATGCTCACAGACAGAATTTCTCGCAACATTCTGGTTCGTGTCATACATGTTATGTAGAATTTTGTACAACCTTCGTCTTTCCGTGATTTGAGAAAACAAGTTTTGATTTAGATGACATGAAATAGAACGCAATCTAATTAAAACATCAACATTCTGAAAACGTAAATAGATAACATTGATGAGTAGGTAATACAACGATATGTTTGACAGCAGTAGCAAATAGGGTTTTGCTTCCATAATACCTTATATTATACAAACAATAATGATCTAAGTTTAATATTCCTTTGAAGGTATTTACGGAATATTAAATAATGGCAAGCTGACTGATAATGCAACGAAACAGTAGAATATACTGTTCTTAAATAAGTTTCTCCATGATACCAAACATACTTCTTAAAAATCTCCCATGCGAATCTATAGCTTTCCTCATAGCGATCTTTAATGTACTTATTCTTATGTTCCCCAAGCTCGCAAAAAGCACCGTGATCCAGCAGCCTACAGACCAATAAGTCTACTATCCACTCTTTCTAAACTCCTGGAGCGAATAATTCACCAAAGAGATTTCTTGAAGATAACAGCGCCATACCTCAAATACAATTCAAGTTCAAAAGCCATCACTCTACAAATCATCAAATACTAAGACTTGAAATGATAGAGAAAGGCTTTGAAAACAAGTTGCACACAGTTATCACATTTATGGACCTAGCACAAGCATTTGACCGAATCTGGATAAACGGGCTGTTATCCAAAATGCGAAGAACAAACATTCCTCCACATTTCATGCAAACCATTATAGCGTTCATAACATGCACAACATTTCAAGTAAGAATAGGATCATATATATCTACAACCCGATACGCCAAGGCCGGTGTGCCGCAAGGATCAGTTTTAGGCCCAATACTCTTTAATATATTTATGTCCGACATCCCTACAATACCTAATGCGGACTTGGCTATGTACGCGGACGACACCGCTATCATCACACAGGACCAACACCTACATAAAGCGGCATGTAATCTGCATAGGCGTGAATCAACTACAAAACTGGTTTGAAAAATGGTGCATACAAATAAATGCAACCAAAGGTGAATCAAAAATATTCATACTTTGCAGGCACGAAAGCACGAATTAGTTTTATTTTCTGATGGGAATTCCCTAACTTAGCGCATATAGTTCACCATCCCCTGATGGGTAACTAACAGTAAAAAGAGAAAATTTGACATTGTTTCCAGTAAAACCAGAAGTGAAAATTATGTTTCTGCTCTTTACTGCCGTGGTTTATATTGACAACGTAAGTATTTCATTCGTTTTGCCATACATATAAATACGTATTCATAGACTCTGCCTTAGCCTTAGCTCGTAGAAGACATCAAATCTTTGAGAGCACTAATCCCAACGAGATACAACCGCAAACCAGTCTGCTCAACAAACTCCTAGAACTGATAAAGGGGACGGATCTACTTGACAGCGACTAGCAACAGAAGAGGATGCACAATAGGCCCAAGAGGCCGCAGTGTCAAAGGGCAGAGACAACCCTCCCTGTACAAACAATCTATAATGTACATCGTCATAGACACTGGCTTTGGAATTGCAATCCCAATAGTGTGAATAGTTGTGATAACATTAACAATCTTGGGTTTATCCTGTTCACGTTATCATGAGTGCATGGTAGTGTTCATTGACTTTTCAATCACAGGTTTGAAAATGCTCCATAAGTAACCATACACATAATGTAGGCCTACTTAGTAACCCAAAGCTTTAAGTATCAACTATGATGGAATTTTTAAAATTATACTATATAGACTATACTATATATTATTTTGAGATGGTTGTCGCTCGGGTGGTAGTGCCTATAGGCGGGTAGGGGTAATATTCGTAAACAGAGCCATCTATACCATTTCTACGTCGTGGCCATGCTTCAAAATTTAATTGTAGAGATAGTCTTTTCAACCAATGAAACATACTCTTATTTGCCAGGCTGCGACAACAAACAAAAAATATTAGTCTGTCACTCTAAACTTCACAACTACACACCAAAAACAGTGACGTGTTGACTATGAAGAGGTCTTTCGTGAAGCCCTATGGATTACTTTCCGACCGATATCGATAATTGTTGATGCAACCTGACAAATGGAAGTGAGCTTCATCACTTGAAAGGATCACCACCTCAAGTGTGATGTTTTGGAGTTTGGCCATTCCACTTTGGTACCTGAAATGGTATAGATGGCACTGTTCCCGGACATTACCCCCACCCGCCTATAGCCACTAACGCACGCGCGAGAGCCATCCCAAATTTGTAGGATCTGTAAGAGACAAAGTTTTCCAAACTAACTGCCATTCATAATGTGAGAAACCAATATAGTATTATTAAACAAAGTTATACTTAGTTAATAATTTCTTTCTTATTTCCTTGAAAACCATGCTAATTAATAAAACAGAACAATATTATTCATAATTTCTACCTAATGCAAAATTTAAATATTGTTTTGATTTATTACATTATATGTTTCTAAACTCTAATATGCCTTAATTTTTGTGGGGTTTAAGCACAATGAACCTCTAAATTATTTTGTAGTTATTTGAAATCGTTTTTGATGCCCTATCCAACTCGTAACTTCAGAAAGTAGCGACTAGAAATTATCCAGCACTGTAACATTTTTTTAATGAAACCTCCTATGTTTTTAGGAATAAGTTAAAAGTTTACTAAAATCTTAATACAAAGAATTCATTTTTATTTCTGCTTCCAAAATAAATTCACAGCTAAATATTATTTACTTCATTTAGCCTTGAAACTAGCCACTAAGGTTACCAGATCTTAACACATTAGTATTTTTTTGTCTATGGAGGTATATTATTATTAACCACCTCAAATTGTGCATCACATTCAACGATGTATCTTTAAACAGTTACCTTACCTAGTATTATTTGATAATCTGCGTGCTATGTTATGTATTTTCTAAGAATGGTTTTAACTCTACCATGGATGGTCCCAAGCCTGACTGAGAAAGGAGGAGGGTTGTGCGCAGGGCTAGCAACCAGACTACATAAAACAACAAAAACGCTAAAGAAACTTCTACGAGCTCTGTATATTGGACGGATAATGAAGAGGATAGTAGAATCCCTATGCTCCATGCGCAGTTAAGAAAATGTAAGTCAAGTTTATAAAGTACGAGTGACTTTGTTTTCTTACCCAGAAGTTTCTCAGCTAAGTGTACTAAATAATGATTTTGTCATTGTTATCTTATTTTTAAAGCAAATTTCTCTTCAGAAGACAAAGAAAAAGAAGTGAAGTGTTTGCTGATCATCTGGAGCAAGTATTTACTATCACGTTTGAAGCAAACAACCTAGAACACGTTCAACAGGTTGTACTAAATGTTAATAACAGCACCTCTAATAATACAACACTTACAGAACCAGCCACACCCACAGAAGTCAAAGAATATATTAAAAGACTGAAAACGAATAAAGCCCCTGGAAATGACATGCTACCAAACATAGTTCTCAAAAATCTCCCGCCTAAATCAATATGCTTCCTAACGGCAATCTTTAATGCATGCCTAAGAATAGGATACTTCCCAGTTGTATGGAGAGAAGCTCTAATCCTAATGTTCCCCAAACCTGGAAAAACTCACACTGATCCGACTGGATATAGACCAATAAGTCTATTATCCACCCTCTCCAAACTATTAGAACGAATTATCCACCGCCGTCTAATTAAATTTCTAAATATTAACAATCTAATACCTCATCTTCAGTTCGGATTTAAAAGTGCCCACTCCACTAATCATCAATTATTGAGACTTACACAAATGATTGAAAGAGGGTACGAAAACAAAATGCACACCCTTGTCACATTTGTGGACGTAGCACAGGCATTTGACCGAGTCTGGATAAATGGTCTATTATACAAAATGTTGAAAATGAATACCTCTCAATACCTATTACAAATCATTCAATCATTCTTATCAGACAGAACATTTCAAGTAAGAATCGGGGCGTACACCTCCTCAACACGACAAGCAAACGCCGGTGTCCCGCAAGGATCAATACTTGGCCCAATACTGTTTAATGTCTTTATGGCAGACATCCTAACTATACCCAATGCGGCTTTAGCAATGTATGCTGATGACACCGCCACAGGATTATGACATTTACCAAACAGCACATAATCTACAGGAAAGTGTTGACGAACTAAATCATTGGTTCAAAAAGTGGTGCGTAAAAATAAATTCCGATAAATGTGATGCCAAGATTTTCACACTTCGCAGGCCTGAAGATCCACCAAACATATTTATTAACAATACCCCGATCCAATGGAACCCAAAAGACAGCGCCGTCCGCTATCTTGGGATATATTTAGACCCTAAACTGACCTGGAGCTATCATATTAATAAGAAACTGTCAGACTCCTATGCGAGGTTCGGCATGCTTTACCCAATTTTGAACAAAAAGTCCCCAACTCAGAATTAAATGTGGGATATTAATTTATACAGCCATAATTAGGCCAATATTTACATATGGCAGCAGTATATGGAGTGCAACGTCTAAAACAAACATTAACAAATTACAAGTTTTGCAAAATAAAGTACTGCGCACCATAACTAACGCACAATGGTTTGTAAGAAATCTCCAGCTCCACAGAAAAATAGATATTCCCACTATACAGGAATTCATTACTAATACCTCTAAAAGTTTCTATGGCAACCTTGATAAATGCAGTGGTGCAGTCTTCTATCGCCTGGGATCCAGGTCACTTCACACAAGACTTAAAAGAAAGCTACCCGGAGACCTTTTAACGAGCGACAGTGAGTAAAATATTCACCACGGTGAACAGTCCTATTATAAAATTATAGTGCGCATAGTGCTCCAACACCAGACAACTCTATCAACTAATACTAACTATTAAAGACAAACACTTACCAACTGTCAGAATTAGTGACAGAGGCCCAGTGGTTCTCATTAGTGACGCTTATCGTGACACCGATCAGTGAACAATACCATGAATAGCAAGTATTGCTGAACTGTATAATCAACATTAAAAAAAAAAGCAAATTTCTTAAAATGCCGCCATATTGAGAATGTAGTAAGCTTTTAATTTATTATAACAAATATTTTTGAGTTTGTTGTTCCTTTGTTTTTCACGTGATAATTTTCTGGGAACTGGAGACAACACGAAAAGAAAATTATCTGGAAGAGCTTGATTTTAAAGGGATTACTTGGTGCTAAATGAAAGTCAAACCACCTTGTAAATCGTTTCTCGCCCTGCTTTTTACTTTCCCATACCTTATAGGTATAGGGTAAGTATTGAAATCATGAAAATTTTCGAAATCGAGATTTTAACGGATATATCCGTTTTGGGTCTCTAGGAACCCAAAAAAGTGGTTTTTAAAAAATGTCTGTCTGTGGGTGGGTACGTA
>JABXWE010050403.1:0-10545 GCA_014611495.1 Limonius californicus
TGCTTGTACAGTCAGACAAGCTACAGGTCGGTCCTTACCTGATAATGCTGGGTGTAGTTCCCAAATGACGACGCGGTCTAAGCCGAAAGTAAATTGTAATATTGACAGTTCGAGAAACCGCGAAAGCCTCAAAGAATATAATATTTTTTTAATTCGACTCCGTTACAGAGGTAGGATGCTCGAAATTGTTTCACACCAGTTCACTAAGGTGTATATAATTTTTTTGTTTCTTGTCCAATTTTGATAAATTGCGTTGTTTTGGAAAAGCTAACAGTCCAAGCTTCAAGAAAAATGTACAGTTGTTTGTGAACAGTGGATAAAATCTGACCCAGAAGTGAAAATTCTGGTGGTGATGATGTAAATAACACATATTCTAAAATAATTGTATAGACCCTTTTTGCAAAACATAACGCTAGTTTAGAAGCTGTAATAAAATTCGTTTTCAAGATATGTACCCTAATGTCCCTAATTTAAACATTTTTAAACCAAATTTTTCAATTCTGGTTCATATTTCATCCAGTTTTTACAATCAATTGTATAGTCTTCCAGATAGAATTTTAAGTTTGGACTATTCGCTTTTCAAAACAAAAAATATCAAAATCAAGCAAGAAACAAAAAGTTATTTACATTTTAGTGCATTGACGTAAAAACACATTCAGGCGTCATATCTCCGTAACAGTGCCGAATTTGAAAAAGTTCCTAGGTGATTTAAGGGTTAAATAAGTATTTCGCACATATTTCGAATCGCCAGGTATATTTATTATTATGCCTTAAAAGTTTAATGCAAGCCCAGCATTTATTAATTCAAAGACGTAACTTTTTAAGGAAGGCGTTTGAGAGAAATGTATCAACCAAAACATATTAAAAGGCAATAAACTTTATCGGGATATGAAAAACCAATAACCGTGATCAGCTAAACCATTTATTCAATAACTACCCCCTAAATGAATCATTCTGAAATTCCCGCATTTTAATCGACCATTCCTAGTAGAACTCGACCTGGAGCAACAAGTACAGCAATCAAACCAAAGAAGAGTATAAAAACACTTGAGTGCAAAATTAAATTCATTTCAATTAAATTAAAACCGCTTTAGAACTTGCACCTTGTGGTGTTGAACTTTCAAACTACGTACAACTGAAGTACTCTCAAACCTTTAAGAATAATTACTACTATGTAAGCTTTCACATCACTTCTAGGAAATGAACCGTGAACGGATAACCTTCCTTTCATTATTTCAGATTAATTACAAGCCAAATTAAAAAGTTCTTAGAATGAATTATAGATGGCGTTAACAATTCTCAAGTTATTAGTGCAAAGAGTTACTGTATTTTCTATATCAAGCTCTAAAATATCATATATCATATAAAGTCATTCTGTCTAGTATTTAATATATACCATCTGTTTTAGCTAAATTATTTGTGTATTTATTTCGGCACGAAAAAATACTTTACAAAACTCTGCTCTTGCAGCAACACCCGAAATCATTGACAAAACTGATAATATGGTTATAGAAGACCATCTGAAACTGCTAACACTATAACAATCTCAGATGAACCAGCATTTCACAAACTAACTTAAAAAGGACGAATTGAAGCTGTGCACAAACTGGATGTCGAGTTTGCTAACAATTAATTAAAAACTAACCACAGACAACTTTGTTTCCGCCACTATATACAGAAATTTAAAAAAAAACGAAACACTCAATCAAAAGATTCCAAAGAAGACCATGTGTAGAAAATGTGGTGAGAAGATAATACTATCGATGTTGTGGGTAGGAAAAACATTATGTTGATAGATTATCTTCCAAATGGCTCTGCAATAATAACGAACATTTGTTACAGATTAAACGGTCATCTTCGTCAGCCCGCAATAAAACAATATCACAGAGAGGAGGGAAGGTCCTCGGACGACAATTACCGGAAAAATGTCTTGATTCATATAATGTACGGGATAAATCAAAATAAGTGACGCCACCTTTTCAAGACATAGTTTAACGAAGATCGTCGTGAAAGGGTCAAGGATCGACTGCTTACGGGAATAGAACCTACCTTACTGTGCTTCCTGTTTACCTGAATATTCCTCAAAAAATACATATGAGAAAAATCAAGTCATAAATTATTCAACAACGGGTATCTCTATTTATCTGTATCATCCCATTGTTGTACAAGGGCTTCTCCCATAACGGGGAGTGTCTACCTAACCAAAGTTACGCCAAGGTAAAAAGCAGAGAGGAAAAGACGGCAGCTCGGATGACGTCACTAGCAATCTAAACAAAGAACAATGGACTGAAGTTGCACCATATACGCCATTAAAAATGTACCGAAGAAACGGGGAACTAACTTTTTTAAATAGCCTGAAAACGATAACCTAAGACACAAACGGCTAATCCTCACGAGTACTTTAAAGGGGTAACGGGATTAATTTTCATCCGTATAAAGCGGTATGAGAAACCACACGATATTCTTAACTAAATTATTGACTCCTGTAAGCATTTAATCCGACTTTATCGGCGATCTTTATTATGAGACGACGATAAAACTTTAAATTACAACAACAATAATGAACCTCACTCTATTTTCACTGATCACGATAACGTCTACACGCGTTTAGTTACTGGACTCGACATTTTTTTGTTTCAAGCAGCTTAAAACAAGCCATCCAGTACTGATTCATAAAACAAACCGCGGCGAGTGACTTCACGATCATAATTCCTACAAATATCTTCAAAAATGCTGACGTATTAATTACACATACCAGTAATATCTTTCGGGACAACAAAAACTGCCGCAAGATGCTCTATTTATGAATTAAAGTAATGAAATAGTGAATCAAACGAACATTCGAATTCAAATACGAGAAAGCTAGACGAACGTCTCAGAGTAACCTTTTGCAGCATTTGAATACAACTATGAAAAGGGAACAAATATAGTTTTGATCAAGAAAATGAATCTGCCCATACAGTGTCTGTGTCGTTTCCACCGCAAATCTTAACGAATTAAGTACGACTAACTGCCACCTCACCTTATGTCTGTTGCCATAGTTGAAAAAGTCCTTATAATTGAGAAATATTCATCAAAAAAGTTTGATGAATCTGTTACAAAATTTCCGAATTTCATGATGGTATAATGACTTTGGAGCATCCTTGGTAGAAGTGCATCAATGCTAAGGACCGCATTTAAAAGCAAAAACTGTGAATTGACATAAACCGTTTTTCATTCAGGGAACATATCAAATGACCCTTTTAATATAAGCAAAGTTAAATTATTCCTTTCGTTGCCAGTTCTTCAGGTTTACTTAATGAAAGAATAACTCACCCGTCGTGACAGTTATGTATTCCAAAATCCCCCGTATTAAAAACGCGTTGGTGAAGCTTTAAATCGTATAAACATCTTGAATTTTTTACTAACCTCGTGGCCTATTAAAGCTATTTAATGTGTATGCATAATTAAGGGGTGATAAACTTATAAAAAATGTAATGCATTCATTCCCATTTATGAGGTTAGTTTGGAAGCGAAACTGCAACGTCCGACCTAACCAATCATACTTACAAACTTAAATGCATAAACTCAGCTAATAAAACCACCAAACTTGGAATATAAGCATTGTAGTTAGAAACGCTATTAATGCGACGAATTTCCTTATTTTATAGATGCAACCGTTTATTATTGCGAAACTTGGTTTATAGGTAAAGCTACAATAATTGCTGGCTGTGGTTCTATACATTCGTAATGCGTTTCCAGACATGCACAGAATTTGAACATTAAATGCCAATCTACCCCTATTGCATATTCCCCTACATATTAATGTTAGAGGATAGTAATCAATAATGGTCGAATTTATTTGAATTTGTATATTTTTCGTAGGTAGGCTCCATTCTGAGATACTAAAAAATATTAAAGAAAAGGACGTAGTATACAAACAGTCCGAGGAACGGAACAACCAGGTTTTATATCCGGAAGATCAACTGTTGATGATATTTTTATGGTAAGCTTTTACGCGAATAACCTTTGGAAATTATTAGAAAAACTCACTCCGCACTGATAAAATCACTACAGAAATAAATATAGGAAAGAAATTAATAGAGTATTTCGAAGTAACTAAAGATCTTCGACAAAGCTGCTTTCCATCTCCTACGTTATTTAAAATATATTTAAACACAGCCCTGCAAGGGTACCAACACAAATATCAATGTATGGGAATATGAGTAGGAGGAGGTATATTCTCTATACCATTTACTTTGTAGCAGATCAGATAGTAGTAGCGGAAGACACGAATGATCTAAGTTACATGAAACAATTACAAGATTCCTTCCAACTTACTGGTTTAAAAGTTAATTACTACAAGTGGAATATCTGGTATCTGGAAATAACTAAATCGGAAATCTATCTCTACAAAAAGAACACATAAATAGAGTAACGAAGATTAGGTGGGTTATTCAATAAAGGTAACGATAAAGAAGAGATTCGTAGTAGAACGAATAAAGATAGAAATGTAATGAAGTCAATACATTCAGTATTGTGGTCTAGCAATTTAAGAAAAATTGCAGATACAAATAAACACAGTTAATATTGTTCAAAATGTAGATAAATGTGACACTGAAGCATGGAACATCAATGAAAGAAATAGAAGTATTCTACTACTACTATTCTACTATTCTACTAAAATGGATTATTAAAAAGAAACTATCGAAAAACCAGAATAGATTGGGTACGCAATGATACAAGTAGATATTATGGAAAAAGATAACAAAAAATGGTATCAAAGAGACAGCTAATACGGTTCGATGACGCGAACAGGATGACGGAAACAAGATGGCCAAGAAAGATCTTTAAAGCTACCCCACCTGAGAAAACGAAATAACAGACGTCTAGGACGCAACTGAAAGGGCGATGCTAATAAAACCATGAGATTTGGAAGAAGATATCTATTACTTTTAGGACACGGACACTATGAGCAAATAAACGACATCAGCTGTAACTTTCCGCGTATGTATGTAGATATAGAGGATGATTCGCGGGAGAGTACAAGCCTGCCATTCGAAAAATAGGCAACTCAAAATACATATCACGACATACTGCGATATCTACATTTTTATTGACGGTATTATGAATCTAAGATGTTTATTTGATATGATTGATAGTTTATTGGCGAAAGGCTCGTTCACACTGGCGAATTGCTGGAGCAAATCCCTATCTTAGTAACTAAGCTCATGTGAACAAAAAAAACCAGTGTCAAATAAAGTATTCAATTTAACAATGGAGACAGGACAGTAGATTGAAAAACCAGCTCAACTTACATGCCCATTATGGCGCCCCCATTACATGATATCCAAGAAATGTTTCTCACCAAGTTGTATTATTAGCTCGTGTAAACGACTATTTCCTTTCCTGGTCCAGTTAAGTAGTGAAATAAGAAAAGAGAGCAACAATTATTTTTATAAAATATGGCAAAGTGGGCTCAGAACACGTTGGAATTTGTTGAATTGTATAGGCGTCATGAGAGGCACACAGTATCGAAATAAGCAAAAATTGTGGATGAAATGGCTAAATCTGTACCTAACGCCAAGCAAAAAATAGCAAATTTGAAATCTACATACACGCATGAATTAGCGAAGGTTATCAAAAGCAAAAAATCTAAAACTAATGCAGACGTTCTATATGTGCCAGGTTCTGTAACTGCTTCCTGTGATCAAATAGGTTAGATTAAGTTCCAACTTTATTCTTGCTGGCAAAGCATCCCTTATTAAGAATTAGAACGCTATATTTAAGATGGAATGAGATATAATAACGTGTTTACATTGTCTGCAGGTATTCGTCTTTATCGACCAGGTGAACCATTATAAATACCTTAGAAGCTGGACAAACCAACAAATAGACACGTACGAAGAAATAAGATGCAGAATTGAAATGGCAAGATCAGCGTTCACAAAGTTTTAAAACTATACTGTGCAATAAACACCTAAACTGAAACGTAAGGATAGCATTTGTAGAAAACTACGCCTGCTCGGTACTAATATATGGTTGCGAAACGTGGATCCTAAAGGTAAATAATAAGAGGTAGACTATAGAATACTACTCAGAATACCTTGAGCAAGAAGAACAACAAATGAACGGGTGCTAGAATTAATAAATAAACAGCGAGAACTCATCAACATCAGCAAACGACGAAAAATGCAATACCCTGGCCAGATACACCAGAAGGTCCAAATATTAGAAGAGAAAAAATAGATCGGAAGAAAAACGATATGACTTAGGAACATATGACAATGGAAGGACTTAACAGCAGAACAACTTTCCAAGCCGCCAACGATCGAGAAAGATATCGCGAATTGACAGAGATGGTTGCCGTCAACGCCTAAATCGGGTAAGACACCGCAAGAAGAAGAAGAAGAAAAAGACATTCTTAAATACAATTTGTATCCTAAAGGGTCTTCTGCAAAGAGTTCTTTAAGAATTAAAGCAGAAGCCTTACGTGTAGGGTTCCTTAAAATCCACCTCCTAGCCCACAGCTCCTTTTATTGCATATTTCGTCATTAAGAATATCCAAACATTCGTCCATGAGAAGTTTTGAAATATTATTGATTATCTTCTACTTCTATGGTTTCACAGGTACACTAACGTAAAATACTAAAACGTGTGTAAACGGTCACTTGAAGAGCAACTGTCTTAACATAAATCGTAACCAGCTACTTGGTCCAGCAGCAGCCTGTTTACTAACCGAAGGAAGGTCCTAAAATAGTAACCCTAGGATCTGAAGATATGCCGAAAATCAGTGAAGGCAAAATATTACACGCCCTCCAATCAATGAAAAACAATAAAGTGCCAGGAGATGATAACATTATAATAGATATGATCAAGGAAGCCAAAAAAATAGTAGTCTCGAAGGTGACAATTCTATTTAATATGTGCCCACAACAGGGACAAATACCAATGAACTGGAATAATGCTATAGTAATCATTATATTTAAAAAAGGCGATGCATCACTATTAAAAAATTACCGCCCTATTAGTCTACTCTCTCAAATATATAAATTACTAACCAAAATCTTAACAAAAAGACTATCATACAGATTAGATGAATATCAAACAATAGAGCAAGCGGCTTTCCGAAAGGGATTTAGTGCCTGTGATCACTTACTTACTGTAAAAATCGTAGCAGGAAAGTCAAGCAACTTAATCATACTAGAATAGACACCAGGTACAAAACACTGATAAAATATATATATATATATATATATATACATAGGCAGCCAAAAAGAAACTAAAAAAAAAGAAGAAAAACAAAGCAAAAACCACAATAAAGGTAGGAACATGGAACATAAAGACACTATTAACCGCTGGAAAAATGGAAGAAGTAGCAAAAGAACTAATGCGCTATAAAGTAGACATAGCTGCACTACAGGAAACGAGATGGAAAGAACAGGGGGAAATTATCAAAAAAGAATACACTATGTTATACTCAGGAGAAAGTAAACAGGGGAAAAATGGAACAGGTTTCATTGTGAACAGAAGTTTATGTGAAAACATTTTACACTTTAAACCTATAGATGGAAGAATATCCTACCTGCGAATCAAAGCAAAACCCACAAACCTGTCCAACATAAACACTTACGCACCAACAGAAGTAGCAAACGAGAACGAAAAAGAACAATTCTATAACAAACTAGAAGAACTCAGTGGAAAAATACCCAAACATGATACTCTTTTGATACTAGGAGATTTTAATGCCCAAATTGGGAAAGAAGACTACATAAGCAGCGTAGCTGGAAAAGAGACAATTCATGAATTTACTAATGATAATGGAAACAGATTGTGTAACCTAGCAGCAGCTCTGGACCTAATAATAAGTAGCACAAAATTCAAACACAAGAAAATACATAAAATCACATGGAGGTGGCCAGGTGGAAACATTGATGAAGGAAATCAAATAGACCACATGCTTATCCAAAAAAGAAGAGAAGCATTCATAAATGACGTACGATCTTACAGGGGTGCGGATGCAAACACTGATCACTACCTAGTAGTAACAGAAATTAAGCAAAAAAAATAAGAAGCAGAAATAAAGAGAAACGCAAAAAACTAAATACATACAATCTGAACAATGAAAGACTACGCGAGAGATATACAACAGAGGTAGATAAAGAACTAGAAGAAAATGAAAAAGTTACGGACATAGATCAACGATGGGGTAACATCCGTAGAAGTGTAACAACAAGCGCACAAAGAATAATAGGATATAAGGAAAGGAAAACATGGAGAGAATGGTTCGATAGCGAATGTGATGACATAAATAAACTCAAAAGAGAAGCAAGATTAAAAGGGATAAGAACAAAGAAACTAGAAGACCTAGAAAGCTACAAAAACTACAGAAAGGAAGCAAACAAGATATATAAACAAAAAAAGAATATGTGGCTAAAAGAAAAGATGGAAGAAATAGAAAACAATAGCAGAACCAACGATGCAAAGACACTATACAGGAAAATACGAGAACAAAAAAGAAATTATCAGATTAAAACAAGAGGGATGAAGAACGATGAAGGAAATATAGAACACTCACCTGATAAAATCAAGGAAATATGGGAAAAACACTTTCGGAAACTACTGAATGAGCAAGAAGAGGAAGAGGAAAATAAACAACAAGAGGAGGATACAGTAGATAATAACAACGAAGAAATACCAGAACCAACATATGAGGAATTCCAGAATGTAGTGCGCAATATTAAAAATGGAAAGGCCCTGGGAAAAAACGAGATAAACGGGGAGCTGTTAAAACACGGAGGAGAAAAACTTCATCGAGAAATCTACGAAATAATAAAACAAATATGGAAAGACGAAAAAATGCCTAGAGAATGAGAAGAAGGAGTGATAATCACCATAAAAAAGAAAGGAGATTCGGAAGAGTGTCGGAATTACAGAGGGATTTCGCTACTTAATACAGCATACAAAATTTTATCAACATTATTACCCAGGCAATTAACAAAATACACAGATAACATAATCGGAAACTATCAACAAGGTTTCACAACTGGAATGTCTACAATAGATGCGCTACACATAATCAAACAAATACTGGAGAAAGGCTATGAACACGACATCGCTATCTACCTTTTATTTATCGACTTTCAACAAGCCTTCGACAAAGTAAATAGGAAAGAACTAATGAAAGCATTAAAAGAAATGGAAATACCAAATAAACTGTCCCGGTTAATACAAATGACATTGAGAGATACAAGAACCTGCGTCAGAACACCAGAAGGCGATACGTGCACATTCACAGTAAATACAGGAGTACGACAAGGTGACGCTCTATCAGCAACATTGTTCAATATTATTTTAGAAAAAGTAATGAGGAGCGTTGAATATAAAGGAACAATAATCACCAAAGAAATGCAAATACTCGCCTACGCAGATGACGTTGTTATAATATCAAGAACACCAAGGAAACAAATTGACACTTTCAAAATAATTGAGAATAAAGCAAAAGAGATAGGATTGCACATAAATGAAGCAAAGACCAAATTTATGGCATGTCAAAGAAAAGCGAACAACACAAGGAACAACATTCTAAAAATAGATAAATACACCTTTGAAAAAGTAGATAATTTTGATTACTTAGGAGTACAATTACACAGAAGTAACGAAAGGAATACTGATATTAAGAAAAAAATACAAGCTGGCACAAGAGCATATTATGCAAACAGAAACTTGCTAAGGGACAAACAAATTAGGACAAGAACAAAAATGAAAATCTATAAAAGCTTAATAAGACCGGTAGCCACCTACGCCGCAGAAATAATGTGTCTCACAAATAAAGAAACAGAAGAACTGAGGATTTTCGAACGGAAAATTCTAAGAACAATACTTGGCACAATAAAAACTAGTGATGATGAGAGCAGAGCTAGGATGAACCACGAATTACTAAAGGATATACGTGGAGAAGACATAGTAAGGTTCATAAAAGCCCAACGCATCAGATGGCTAGGGCATGTGATGAGAGATGAAGGAAGCACAATAAAAATTATCATGCAGTGGAAACCCTCCAAAACCCGAGCAAGAGGAAGACCCAGAATAACGTGGTACGATGAAGTAGTAGAAGATCTAAACAAAATGGGAATCAATAACTGGAAAGACAAAATAGTGGACAGGAAAGCGTGGAGACAAATAGTTAATAAAGCAAAAACCCACAATAATCTGTGACCGGTACGCGTAAGTGTATTCGCGCGATAAATACTTATGTATACATGTGTGTGCGCTCGATAATATAGTGCTATATGGAGACTGATCAACCCCAGCAACTGGATCCATAAACCCTCTGAAAGGGACAGCTATACTCCATCAGGAGTGTTACGCTTATATATATATATATTATATATATACAACATGCCAACGGCAATAATTAACTTAACGTGAATGTGGTAATAGCTTTCTCCGAATAGAGGAAGAGAACACAATATCGTCCAAAATTATTCAAGTTTTTAGCACTTGATGGAATTTAAGAAACATATGGATGGGTCAAATAAAAGATAAATATAAATGGGCACTATC
>JABXWE010050404.1:0-17990 GCA_014611495.1 Limonius californicus
ATGAGCAGATAGATTTATCTGTAAACTACTGAGCAACTTAATTTCTGCCATGAACATCAACAGTCAAAACTAAATTGAAGTTACTAAAAATTTAAATTATTTAATTATAATTAATGAACAATTTGTTTAAAGCTATGGTACACGAAATACATATATTTTGTATTGTTTTCACGATAAACAGAATTATATAGTCAAAGGAAATATTTAACAATCATGTGTTGACATAATAAAGATACGTTCTTTTAAGCAGTACTTGGTAAATTGCCCAAAGCTATTTAAATGCGAAGTAGAGTCGGGAATCATTAAGATTTTGGTTATTATCTATAAATTGCCATCGAAATCAATCAGAAAAAATTACATAGTAAAATGTTTCATACATTAATAGATTGAATACCGATAAAGTCACTAAGAATTAATACAACATCAATATCTTATTAATAACAGTTTAAAAACATACTTTAAAAATAATTATAAGTCAGAAACCATTAGAATAAATGCTAGACATTTCAATGTGTTTGAAGTATACATTTTTAGACATTCTTTTACATACTAAGTGGCAGTTGTAAAATTGTTGTTTGTTAATAAATAATGATTTCTGTCAGTTTGTGCCTTAGGGTGTAAGTCATTGTTCATAAATGCTGTCTATTTATGTATCACTTGTAAAAAAATGTCTTAGGGTGCTATACTGGGACAATACTACTATCAATAGATTGGAATATACATTTGTAACTACTGAATGTTTTATATAAAAAGAAACGTGAGTTTTTTGGCAATTATAGGTAGGAAATATAGCATATAATATTTTTCTATTACTTAAAGTTTCAACAAACATTTATAGGAAGATGTCATCAAATGATGCCTAAAGATTTCTTATGAAATTAGTGCCGTATTTATATATCTCAGAAGCTTTCGGATGAGATTAATTGAAACCGCAACCATTTTATAACTTCTTACAGTTGCAGTAGGAATTCTCTTCAACTATCGTCGATAAGCGGATCATAAACAGAAAACAAATCTTACCGTTGTTATCCATTTACGTTTCTGGACAAAAAAAAAGCTCAAACAATAAGTGATATGTAGAGGTCACTTCACAGTTAACTCCACAAAACACTGATTTGAGAAACACCATTATGTGGGTAAACCACAGCATAGAATCAATTTCAGTATTAACAAGTTTTCTTATTTAATTGCCCAAACTGATCGTATTTTGCATAACTTGAGTACTACTTAATTGCTAGCACTAACAGCTCATTTTAACAGGGAAATCCGGCTTTAGAAAATATTTTATATACCTTCCAGCCACACAACTGCATTTTTTTGTTAAGCTGTAAAATTATTCTACGGTATCGGTTTTCAAGGGCGTATCCAGCACAAAACGGAAGGAGGGCGGCTTTTTGAATCCAAATTCTTTCGTGGAGGAAGGGGGTCCGTGGGGGGAAGGCATACAATAATACACAATTACAGAAGAAAAACACTATTCATAAAATTAATATTTGAACAGTAGTTTGAGAGGATTAGTTGCAAATTTTCTAACTACAGCTTCCACTAATTGTTCCTTGTTTGCGAAAACCCATTGACCATGAATGCTTAGCATGATTAACTCATTTAACCTATTTTTACCAATAGTGCTTTTCAGCCATGTTCCAATTCGGTGAAGATAGCTGAATGATCGCTCTATAGTGCTTGGTGTGCAGGGCTGTGAAAGCAAAATCAGTAGCGCCTTTCTAATGGTTGGAAAAAACAATTCGCTCTTTTTTAAAACCTCGATGATATCTGGCGCTTCTTTTACCTCATTCCACATTTTGAACCACAATTCCCTTTCTCCTTCGATGGCTTCCAAATTGTAAAAAGTTGCACAAGATTAAGTACTTTCATTCCATTTCTCCAACGAAACATCTCGTATGCTACTGGGATGGAAATGTGTCAATAAAAATGCAGGCGATCTGTCTGCAGAAAATCTTACTTCTAAAGATGATATGATGGAATACAAGTAAGGAATTACTAGAGACCTTCTCCAAAATTCGGATGGATTTCCGGCTGGAGGGTTGCTTCTATGCATTTGTCGGCCAACAACGCGAGTGGCAGTTATATCAACACTCAAATGCTTTACAGTGTCGCCCGCTTCTTTCAAAACGTCAGCTGTGACGTTCTCCGCATCTTCCCGATGACCTCTTAGCATAACGGGGATAGTTTAAATGTGCTGGTAAGCTTTAACTATGTCAAATGCCTTCCATTGAAGTGTTATTGCTACGAGTTCCAGTATAGAGGAATATTTCGCAATTAATGCTACTGACACAACAAATGAAGATCTGCACGCCGCTGCTGCATTTGATATGCAGTTTTTCTTGTTGTTGCATTACCCTCTTCAGCTAATGTATCTAATGTTTCAACAATATCAACGAAGTGATCCTTAAAAACACGGATGCTCTTGTACTTCTTTGACCATCTTCCACCTTGGAAGGAGGGCAACTGCCCCCCCCCCTTAGATACGCCCTTATCGGTTTCTAATAACTTTGTTGGATGTTGTTTCTTCTTGTACTTATTACTTACCATTGACATCATCGGTTGTTTCTAACCTTTTTTTTTTTAGGTTACGGTAACTCGAATATTTACTCCTAAACATCTATTTATTATACATGACCTGTACCCAGCTTCCACTGAATTTCTAGCTTGCAGCGATCAAAGTCTTTTGCTCATGTTATACGAGATTCGCTTTAATGAAGTGGAAAATATGAACAAGAAATAAAAAAACCAATAATCATATGTGGCTAACAGGGAATTTCTAATTTTCGAATAGGTGAGCTATTTCTCTAAGGCAGTGCCCGTGCATTACTAAATCGTTGTATTACTGTGTTGTTTTATTCTACCCTAGCATTTCGTTAATGAATAAATAACAAGCCGACTTAAATGTTCTACTAGACGCTTATTTATTCTACTAAAGAGCTTTAGGGAAATGGGTGAAACATTTTATTCATTAAAATTCAGAAAATTACCTCTGTTGAAAATATTCTGCTGATCGATATGTGCTAAATAAAATCCCTTTTTTTCAACGTAATGTCTAGCTGTGTTTTTAAAAACTTCTTCTTCTGCTTTCTTATTCCTTAGAAGGTCGTATAATATGGCATATTCCCTAACTAACACATTTCAAGACAACTATTTTTTTGTTTTCCCTTACATTTTCACGGTCCGACTTCGTACCACGCAAATTTCGATGTTTTCATAGGAAATATCGATAGCTATAAGGTATATTAAAAAATGGACCCCCCCCATTCTCGATCTCTCTTTTCGAGACGAACTCAATGCTTGAATCCAAAATTGGCTATCGTCTTTTGTTTTACAGTTATTCGAGAAAAATCGATTTTTCGTTCTATCGCTACATCTTGCTTATTTATGAAAACAGACAAACATAGTTTCTACGTTCTTGAGGCACTTTTTTGGTAAGAATGCAGTGGTGCAGTCAACTTAAAAAAATTCTTTGAAATTTGATTATGACAGAAAAAAGTTTAGCTTTTTATATGGAACTCATAGTTCACATTGGCATCATGAAGAAGAGTTTTTTTTCCCATTCCAATGACATACGGGGTCAAATCGACCATATATGAATAAATCATTCATTTTCATTACGTTACAGCAGAAACTCACAATTTTCGAAGTAATTTTTAATTTTTATTTGTTTCTAGTAATAGGCTTGTGCCATTCAGAATATATCTGATTAAAAAAAGTATCTGTCATTGCGTTGTTACATTACCGATTGTTTGAATGACAACATTAATCAAGTTTAATTGTTGATTGTTGCTTATTAATATGTCATACTAAAAGTGCGAAATGGCCTATGAAAATTACGAAAAATATGACATGGTAGGAGGCGGCCGTTGACTAGAGGTTAGCGCGCTCGACCTCTACGGTGAAGGTCCTGGGTTCAATTCTCAGTACCGGAACATTGGATTTTTAACGGCCGTTTTCCCTCGCAAGGCAATGGTAATCCAGCCAGGTTTTCTGCCTAGTAATCTTCTCTGGAGTAGAAGTGTTTATACTTCTCGTGATCCGCAGCCCACGTTAAGTTGTAGGTCCTCTATGTCTGTGACATTTTAAACGGGCAACACAGGCATATGAGAAGATTGCTACGTCTCGTAAGAGATAAATCATTCGAGGAAGAGAAGATACCTTAATCGTTACCCAGAAAAAAAGGCAACCTTATAAATCTATTTTTGGAGATTGAAAGAAAATCTCCACAATTATGGAACATTTAACAACCAAAACCAAAGAATTATAATATGAAAAATGATGAGGAAGTTGCCGTCAATGTGATTGGAAGGCAGTTGCAAATCCTGCGATTTAAAGCCGTCAAAGTGAGGTACATCACGGCGGTGAGCATTATCGGTTTGGAAGAAACAAATTTAGGCCTTGTAAAATAAGGAAACAACAACAACTCCAACCAACCCATCCTGAATTACGGTTGGACTTTTGTAATTGGTAGTGTCAACAAATTCAGCCAGATCCATTATTCTTTAGAAATATCATTTGGACGGATGAAGCATATATAGCAGCCGGGATTTTCAACCAACACAATTAGCATTGTCCGCTGTTAGTCCCCACCGTATCCTCGATTTCCAAAACCGGGGAGGCTTCGGTTTTAGCGTTTAGTGTGCTCTATTTGACAAACGCATTTTATGGAATGCTTATGGAATGTATGAATAAAACCTGAATAGCCAACGTTACTATGGCATTTTAAACAAACATGTAATCGAATTTATAGATGAATAGCCGCTGAATGAGAAACGAAATATATCTTATATTTTTATATTATTTGTATATATATATATATATATATATATATATATATATATATATATATTTAAAGATGATGCGCCATCTCATAATTCTAGAATCACTTCGGAATTTTTGTTGACCGTTAATTTTAGATACAACTGTCGCATTTGACGCCTCTGGATTTCTTTTTTTTGGGGACACATTGAAGACAATTTATATAAAAATTCTAAATATATGGATGAACTTAGAGAAAATTTTATACGGTATTCAACTTCTGTTTCTAATGATCATATTTGTAATGCAGTTCGGAATGTTTCAAGGCGATGTGAACTGTGTGTTGAAAATAATGGACATCAACTTGAAAATTCAAAATCAATATTTTATATATTTTTTTAAATGATCTTCTAGTTTGTATTTTTTATCCCTGTTTTGTTGAGAATGGTCGATGATTATTGGTTTTAAAGATTACTTCAAAAATTGGGAGTTTCTGCTATAATATAGTAAATATGAATAAAAAAACTATAAGTTCCATATAAAAACATACAACTTTATTTCAAAATTAATATCAAATTTTTTTTAATTTGACTGCCGCACTGCGTTCTTACCAAAAGTGCCGGAAGAACGTAGAAATTATGTTTGTCTATTTTCATAAATAAGCGAGATATAGCTATAAAATGAAAAATCTAATTTTCGCGAATAACTCAAAAACAAAAGACAATACCCAAATTGAAATGAATAAAGAAGATGAAAAATTGGGATTTTTTAGATTTCTATATTTCTTTTAGATTAAGGACCCCATTGCTGTATTCCAATCCCCATGCCATTATATATATATGCTTAACTTCATTCATAAAAATTGTCCTAAGTAATATAAAAGAGATCATGGTGTGGTAGGGGCTCTTCAACGGTACGTTGTTAGTTCAAAATCTTCGTTTTATCGTGAATGCAATAGAACCGTCTGCGGCTTCCATTTTGTCTACATATTCTAATATTGCTTATTTATATTTTTATTTCTTTTCTTTTATATCGACCAGTAAAAATCGTAGAAAGTGGGTCACTTGGGTTATCCTTATTTTTTTTAACTTTCTTTTTAAAATCCACTTACATAGCCATGTTATGATAGAATTTGTGAAAAATACAGGTTTCCACGAAACGCTGAGTGGTATCCGAATTTCAACACAACAAAGTTAACAAAAGAGGTCGTCATAAACATGGAGACTGAAATGTGTCCTTCCAATCATACGGGCGATTTTTTGTATTAACAATCTGCGTTTCTTTGATCTGTTGATCTCCGCAAGGGACAGTTTCAAATAAATACAATCTACTATCACTATCTACTACTATCAACTACTTAGTACAACATGTGATTATACTACGTCACAAGCTACTTTTTTAACACATCTCGCCACACTATATACATATTCCAGCTACTTTTTCTCTATTTTTCACATAAAAGTAATTAAAGTGTTATCTTACTTGTATAATATTGTTGGTAGGGTAAACCCAGTTCTTCACTGTCACCAACAACATAAATATTTGAATATCTTCTCATTTCAATTTGCTATTTTAGCAAGGTTTAGTAAAGTAAGTAAACGAAACGGCCACATTGAACATTTGAAGACACTAACACAGGATGTACAGGATTTATATTTATTACTAGGGCCTCTAGGGTTTTCATTATGTTACTATTTCTGCGAACTCTCTAAGCCTAATATAGCTATTTTTGCATGTTTATTCAGTGTGGTTTCATGCGAATATTTGAAGATAATTTGTTCTAACAATTGGTTTCCAACTAAAATATTGAGAAATATGTTGTCGATCCTTTAGTGTTATATACGCAGCGAAAACGTTTCGATTTTCCGCTACCCCTACAGTTTTCTACAGTTTTTTGTAGATCCACCATTCAATTAAATTTTTGTATGAATTTTGGAAATCCTAGTAGTTCTTGGTAATTTGAAGCTATCTAATGTACTGATGTGTAACTCAAAGTCCTGTAAGTTAGAGTTAGGTAATGCCAAATAATACGAAACAATACGAGACTTTTTATGCGATGCAGTAGTAAGTATTCCATAATAGAAAAGATAGCAAACTAACTTCAAAATGAAAAATATCAAACAAACGGAAACATTTTACCTTCGCTATTTATAACTTATATAATTATTACCAAACTATAAACAAAACCATCTGCAGTAAGCAATCGAGTATGTTTACTAACAAAAACTGATCATGAAAGCAATATTGTGTTAAATCTGAATTGAGAATTGAGCTGCAACTAACAACAAAATTGTATGACAAAGATCTTGTGAAAAGTACCTAGTTTTAGAGGTACAATGATAATTACATGTATTAGAGTAAATGAGAAATGGCAGAAAATCCCTAATATCATTTATTACGAATAAGTACCAAAAACTACGATTGCAAGTGAATCATGTTTTGACCCATTGTTAAGGTAGTAATGATTTACAGGGAACAATGACTTCTTAAATTTTTTTGATCGCACTGTGTACATTTTTATGTATAATTAAAAAATCGAAATAATAGTTGTCATATCTATCCTGTGGATACAAAGGAAAATATGTTTTATCATAGTCTGTGGTTTCACAGACGATTTTTGGCGAATGTTAAACAACTTTTGTCCCAACTTGTTCTACTTTATATTTCATAATTACATTAAACGTACTACTTTAAGGAAATATACAGTTTAAACCGGTACTACTCCAGTGTTTCTGTTGACAATCCTAAAGAAATAAAATGACTATATAGGGTCATACAGCAATAAGCCGGCCTCGGTGGTCTAGTGGTTAGCGCATTTGCCTTTAGATCCGAGGAACGCGGAATCGAACCTGGCCAAGGTCGGCGAGATTTTTCTAGCGGGGAATAATCTGAAAATGCGCCTTCTGTCGGATAAGAAGTAAAGCCGTAGGCCCCGTGCCACTGCGATGTGTGACACGTTAAAAATCACTACTGGAGTTGGAATTACCCCAGATAGGCAAAATTCTTAGTTAGGGTGTACAATGGGCCATATGGCCTACGTGCATAGAGATGCTTGGAAAACCGCGTCCTAGATCTCGCTCTTTCAAAGCAAGCAAGCAAGCAAACATACAGCAATAAAGATATCTTTATTGCTCTATGATAGGGTGTAAATTTTTACCAGGAAAAAATACGAAATATTGTTTGATAATGCAATGTAATTTGGAGTAATGCGAAATATGTTTCAGTTTACTTACTTCTTCTTCTTCTTCTTCGTCTTCTTAGAGTGCTTTATCTCTTACGAGACGTAGCGATCTTCTCTCCTATGCCTGTGTTGCACTGTGTTACTACTTCTAGTTTTACTTTATTATTAAAATTTATAATTTAGCCTTAAGTGTGGTTCGTATTTCCTTTAATTTTACACGCAATTCGTATTTAGTCGCTTTTTGTATTTAAGTAATAAATCCAGAGATTTGTGTTAAGTGAAGCGATTTGGCAATCAAAAATTAAATGTAACTTTTTACATCGACAGCCATCATATTCTTTTCCCTATGCATCACAAAAATTAGAGCAGTCTACCTACACGCTGGAAACGGAATTGCAGCCAATGTAAAAGAGAATACACATAATAAACGATGAAAGAAATTATTACCAATCTTAGCATTGTTCTGTTTGTAAGAAAATCAAATTATGTGCATTATACGGGATGCCCCAAAACGTACCGGCAATATTTTAAAGATGAATTCCAGAACTTATTTAGAGTCGAATAGTCCATATAAGCATATGTTCTAAACGTAACCGTTAACGGGTTATTGTTTATTTCATAATTTATGTGGGTAAAGTTATAGTTCAATGAATTTTATGTAATCAATATTTTTTAGTACATTTTTATTATTTTATTTATAAGTAATTTTCAAAATTATCTCCATTCTGTTTGTATATTCCTAATAATATCGGCAACCCACTGTATTCTTTGGCGTAATTCTTCTATCGTGTGCACTTAAGTTACATAAACAATTTGTTTCATGTGACCCTAAAGATAAAAATCTAATGGAGTCAGGTCCGGCGAACTCGATGGCCATAGTATGGATCCTCCTACTCCAATTCATCTTCCCGGAAACTGTGCTTTAAGCCAAGCTCTAACACGATGATATTGATGTGCTGGTGTCCCACAGTGTTGATACCACATTGCACGTCTAATATTTAATGGTACATCTTACAGTACTAAGGGTACGAGGGTTGCCTTTTATATTTCGGGATTAGAGAACAAAAACAAATACATATTTATCATCTAAAATGGCTTTATTGTTGTTCAAAATATTCTCCATGAACATATCTATACTTTCGCATGCGTGTGAAGCAATTTTCGAAGTACTTTTTCCACTCCGATCTCCAAAACATGCATTTTGAACGCATCAACTGCTTCTTCAGGTGTTGAAAAACGTTGACCTTGCAATTTATTTTTGATGTTCGGGAATAAAAAGAAGTCATTGGGTGCCAAATCAGGACTATACGGCGGATGACTCATCAAATCGACGTTGTGAGTGCTCAAAAAATCACTTGTTCTAGCCGATGTGTGAGAGCTCGCATTGTCGTGGTGGAGAATGATCCGTCTGCGGCGGTTGGTTTTCCTTATTTCTCCGAAGACTTGTGGCAAACAAATGGTTGTGTACCATTCAGAATTGACCGTTCTACTTTGAGACATGTCTAGTTTTTCCGAAAAAACAGGCGACCATTTGCTTCGAACTGCTTCGAGCACGAACGACTTTTGTTGGGTTTGGCTCGCCTTGGAAGACCCATACAGTCGACTGTTGCTTACTTTCGGGCTCATACACGTAGATTCACGATTCGTCACCTGTCACGATGTCATACACATGTTTTGAAACACCGCAATCGAATTTTTTGAGAATTTCTTGCAACCAATTGACACGAGCTAGTTTTTGAGCGATTGTCTAATTGTGTGGGATCCAAAGCGAACAAATCTTTTTTACGGCCAAATGTTCAGCAATATTGAATGTATGCTGGTCCCACTAATGTCCAAGGATACCTACCTCAATCTCACGATAAGTAACATGACGATCTTGCAGTATCAGTTCACGCACCGCATCAATGTTTTTTAGAACAACACCGATTTTGGACGACATTCACGAAATTCGTCGTTGAGCGAACTACGGCCACGACTGAATTCGGTAAACCATCGATAAACACTAGTCCTTGATGGTGCTTAAAGGCCAAAAATCGAATTAAGTTCATCGATGCACTGTTGTTGAGTTAATCCACGTCGAATGTTGTAAAAAATAATCGCACGAAAATGTTCACGATTTAATTCCATTTTTGACCGATATGAATTTTTCAAGTTGCTGTAAACAACACAAATAGCGCTTGTACGTCAAAACGTTCTGAATACATATACCGTCAAAAATGTCAAACTTTACGATAGAGACGTCAGTTGCCAGATGGCAGCACTAGGGTTACCCAATCCTGAAATATAAAAGGCAACCCTCGTAAAGAGTTTTCTAGAAAATATTAGTAATTCGCACCATTCAAACAGTGTGGCAATTCAAATGGTCCAATCTGACGATCATTAAGAATACCAGCTATCATATTAACTGTTAAGGCCAGGTTGGATTTATGTTTGAAATTAGCGCACTTTCGGCGCACCAATAGAAAATGATGGCTCTGGCCACTAGAGGGACTAGTGCTAGAGGGTTGTTGTTAGATGAGAGTTTTTAGTACGTAAGTTGAACTGTCTGGAATGAGTGTTGCTGATTGTTAAACTTAAAAATAAAATACAGTCCACAAAACAAGTAGTTTTTCTTTCTCGACGGCACCGTTCGGTGCTGAGTGTAGTGCAAATAGAATTGCGCCACAACATTAAAATGCGAGCATCCTCTTAAATGAGGATTTTCTGCAGCCTATTCATGAAAATTATGATAATTATTAATACCATCTCGTGTGAAAGAAGCTTCATCGGCCCATAAAATATGCTGTACGTTTCGATAATTTTGTACCCAATTACAAAATCTTAAACGAGCTTCAAAATCATTACCTACAGTTTGAACTCTTTGATGATGATATGGATGTAAGCGAGCACTTCTTATTATTTTCCAAACCTGGTTTCTACATATTCCAGCATGTAATGCAATTCTTCGCACACTTAAAGACGGATCTTCTTGTAATAAATCAAGAATTTGTTTATCATTGTTTATGGATCTACGGACAACTCCTTGGCCGACTGCAAGTCTTGTATTGAAAGTGCCATGTTCCCTCAGCTGATGATGTCAATGAAAGGAAACTGCACTCGTAGGCAGTCTTCTATTGGGATATCTTCTACGATATATTGTGCTGCTAAAGCATTTCCATAACACAGATCGTAAACATAATGAATATCTGCATATTCTTCAATTGAAAATAACAGCGGCATTGTGATTCACTTGTGAATTATGATGGGAATAAGGATACAAAGAAGAAGCCAATAACTTCAGTACCACAGTAATAAGCTGACAAGTTACAAACAATAATTTGTTAAAAACGATGTTCAAATGTTACCCAACAAAAGACGCGATCATGGCCACTAGATCAGTATTTCAGAAATCCGTCGAACTAATATTTTAGCCACATAAATTATGAAATAAACAAGAACTCGTTAACGGTTACGTTTAGGACATATGTTTATATTAAGTTTTTGACTCTAAATAAGTTCTGGAATTCATACTTGAAATATTGTGTGTACGTTCTGGGATACACTGTATATTCTTGAAGAAAGGTAGTTTGTAATAAATTGAAAACATTTCACTAAATTATTTTCATATATGTCGTAAATGTAAATTGCTTGTACCGTATTTTTGCAGGTGAAAAAGTAGCAATGGTGACCATAGAAAACGCAAATTTTCGCTTATTTTGAGTAACTTTAGTAAGTAATTATGTTTGCTAATTTGCTTTACTTTTCCATTTACTCAGATCACAAAACCACATTTTAAAGTTAGTACTGAATATAACATTTTCTGTTATGCTAAACAATTATAAAATCAAAAATATAAGATTACAAAGAACCTCGGTTGGGTAGCCAGGGGAAACATGCCATAAGGTCTAGTAAAGCCACTGACCGTGGGGGAAGGCCTTGTAAACATTTACACCGTTTGAAGGGATAAGTAGTAAAACGGCAAAATCAATTTTTTAAATGATTTTTTTTTATTAAGGAAATTTAAGTGCTTTATAACTACATGGGTCTTACAGCACCTTGAAAATTTTACATTGAATTAAATAAGTTAATAAGATTCACTTACTTGATTTCATATTTTGAGTTTTAATTAAAATATTAAAAACCACCACCGTAAGTTTATTGAAAGCTGACTTGGGCCAGTACTAAGAACTTATCAAATCATTAAACGCTTTTCCTAGACGGGGTGTTTCCGTGGTGGGAAAATGTGTTAGTAAAACAGATCCGTCTGGGACCAATGATAGTGGTCGCAATATTTTATGGCAGCGAAGGCGAGCGCCTGTTGTAACATAATGAAGGTTGTCATTTAATTATAACGTTATCGGAGTATTTGTAGATCACGTTTACCTACTTTTACAGCAATGCAGGTGCAGGTCCAGCAAATCCCGATTAGCATTTTATTAACGCGGTTATTTACACAGCGATTTAGTGTTGCGAGTATTGGGCGGCCATCGACCTCAGAAACCGTTTTCCAGCGGCCAGGGCCAGGAATGTAGTTGCTGAACGTTCTGCAGGAAGCATACTTAAGTAGTGAAGTGCCTAGAGACATATTACAAATACTAATTATTTTAATTTTTAACGCACGCCGTACAAAGTTGTTCCTAATTATGTGTAAATCGCAAATGCGAGTAATGCGTTTTCTAGTTTCGCTAATAAACAAGAATGGCATCGAAGGACGTTCGTCCTGTATAACCAGGAGGTATCTAGGTTTTTGGTTTAGCTTTCTCACATTTCATATAGTCTACGGTTTTCACTAACCGCAAGACAATACTATAATAGAATTTTTCAGAAAATATTTGATATTTCGTTACAAAAAATATACTACTAAATATGTAGAATATGTTTTTGTGAGATTGTGATTTGAGAATTGAATACAAGGTGTGATCAATTGAATCCCATCTTTGCTTTATAAAAAATTTATTCAACAATTTAATTACAAATAATTACCGTCACAGTTAAAGCACCTATCCCATTATTTTAGTAACCGACGTATACCCTGCTCATGGAATTCTTGTGGATGCTGATTGAAGAAGTCTTCCACAGCTATCTGTACTTTTGCGTCAGACTCAAAATTCCGACTTTTTAACGCCTTTTTCTAAAAATATGGAAATCACAAGGCGATAGATTCGGGCTACAGGGTGGATGCTCTAAAACCCTCCATTTCTTTCGTTGAAGATTTACTTTTACCACATTACCAACGTGAGATATAGCATTGTCGTGCAGCAAAATGACCTCACGCGTAAATTTTCCTGAACGTTTCCGTCTTATTGCTTGATGAAGCTTGTTCAAAGTTTCATTGTATAGATTTGCATTGACATTACTCCAGGTTCCTTAAACTCTTTTAACAAGGGCCCTTTATGGTAGAAAAAGAATGTTAACATCACCTTGCAGCAGGTTGTGCTTTAAACTTCTTGGGTGGTGGTGAACTTGAATGTTTCCACTGCATCGACGATGACTTACTGGATGGGTCGTAGTAATTCTTGTTCATTATACAAGAGAGGAGGAATCCATTGCGAACAAACTTTGCTGTAACCCAGATTACGAACAATACTATGGACAGATCCTACACTCGCACCAACAATTTCTGAAATTTCTCTAATTTAAATTCGATGATTTTCTCTAATAAGGCCTTCCACACATGCCGTATTGTTTTCTCTTAATGCAGTACACCGTGCACCTGGTTCCGGCTTATCCATAGTCCCCTTTGCATTTCCATACACTGCTTGCATTCGCGTATGAGTGTGCAATGGCTGCACACCCTCAGCGCATTAAAATTGTAGAAGCGCACGCTGATCAAACTTGGACCGATTTTCAACAACAAACGCCATTTCAAAATCGAAATTTTAAAAGTCAAAACCAAATTCAAACCCTAGAAACTTATGTCTTGTTTACAAACACTACTAACATTAACAAACGTCATTTGAATTATTGCATTTGTTTTCAAGGCTAAGTTGATCAAAGATGGGTTTCAGTTGAACAAGCCTCGTATAATCATAATCATAGTCACATCTTATCATATTAAGGGACTAGAAGGTACGACGATATTAGGAACATAGTTAGTAAACGATAGATATCAACGGCGCAGGATAAAACCAAATAGAAGGAACTAAAAAAAAAGAATAATATGTAGTGTATTTTACGCGAAACAATAAAATAATTATTTTAATACTATAATGATGATTCAGCATTCAATATTAGCAATACAGAGTGTGCCAGTTAAGTTGTCCTACTTCAAAGCGATTGATGTAACCCAGCACACATATAGCAAGGCAACCAAAATCTTTTTTTTTAATTTGAAGTATACTGATCAATGTTGTCTACTTATGCCAATACTAAGTCAAGCTGTCAATTTAATAAAATTTTAAGCAAGATGTCAATTAGTACAGAATGGACAGTTGCATTATTATGTAACATGAATTAACTACTTGTTCTCAAAATTGCGGTTCCGCTCGAGATGTGCTGCAATAATCACTTCATTACTTTGACGTACAATTCCTACGTACGTACAATTTATTGCGGTACATATTAGTAAAACGAAATGAATTAGTGTTAAGTAAGTAATAAGTTAAGTAGTTGTTAAAAGCTATTATTGGCGACATCGACGTAGCGACTCCTAAAATCAGAACTACTGACATTCGTATCAAAACACTGTTCCAGTGTCTAGTTTGACATATATAGTGGAGATGATGTCTTAGTTAGGTTTTCATGAATTTTTAAGAAAAATAATAATAAATATATGTTTTTCGTGTTTCTGACATTTTAATATTTATATCAGTAATACAAGTAAATAATTTTCACATTAAGATTAATATGTAAATCATTTGATATGCATTTTTTCTTGTTGCTGCTTTACCCTCTTCAGCTAATGTCTCTAATGCGTCAACAATATCGACGAAGTGATCCTTAAAAACAAGGATGCTCTTGTACTTCTCTGGCCATCTAGTCTCACACGATTTAGGAATGTTCGCAATAAGTTTGCTTCGTTAAACGGACTCGCGAGAAAATATGATTATCTTCTTGATAGTTCCACGGCAGTTTCGAATTTCTGGGTAATATTTAAGTCGTTCACGACAAGATTTAGCTTATGTGAGGAGCAATCGAAATACAAGGCTTTATTGTACTGTTGCCTCAAGACCACCTGCACACCCCCTTCTTTCCCAGACACGGTGGAACATCCGTCTAAGCCTAATCCACTACACTTAACAGGTTCTAGGTTGAAATCTTCAATGGTTTTGGCAATACTTTTGGCATCAAGCCTTTCAAGCTCTACAAAGCCTAAAAATTCTTCGTCGATTGTGTTGGCGTTATCAACAACGAACCGTAATCCAATAGACAGCTGTTCTTTGCCCGAGATATCCGCGGTTTCGTCAACCAGAATGCTAGAAGCGTAAGCTCCTTAATCCTTGTGGCGATTTGTTCCCTGATTGTAGTGTCACTTTAATCAATTATTTCATTTTGTATGATAGGTGATCGGTATGACGCTTTTTTCGGCCCATGCTCAAAATGGCGTTTTAATTGTGAATCACCTGCTTCTATGCGTAAACAGCATAAGTCTGTATACGCCTTCATCCAGATTTTTGCCTCTGAGAGGTAAATCATGTGTGCCGGAAAAAGTAACAGGAAACAACCGAGGACCATACTTATTTGATTTTTTTATTAATTTTTGCGAAGACTGGTGAAGAAGGATGTCCACTGGAACGGCCTCCATGAACGATTTTACAGATTCCATTGTAACCACCTCTCATCACGCTAGCTGACGGCTGAAACAACACACAGTATTTACAGAAAGCACCTTTGAGTCGCCTAGCAGGGATGAGCAACGTCTTTTTACAACGGGCCAACTACAAATTTAAAAATGTTGTGCGGGCCGCATATAAGAAATGTATTAAAATATGAACACTAGATGATAAACACAAATTATCCCGTTATTAAAAAAATGAACAAAATAGCAACTCTATAAAAGAAAACACAAATAAGATATATAGAAATAGTATAAAAAAATCAAAAAGTAATTATTAAGGGAAAAAATCTTAAACAAATTTTAATGAGAAATTTGTCATTGCTTCTTTGCAACCAATTGGTCTATACAGGGTGTATCAGAAAAAGGTACAAATATTAAATCCGTTGGTAGATTACAATACATATATACAAACTAGAAAAAACATTTCTTTGGCATGGGACCCTTAAGATATGAGAAAATAATAATTGAAAATTTGACCCAAAATGTTTGAATACCGCAGGATAATAACAAAAATTTGAGTTCAAAGACTGTTATGCAAAGGAGAGTAAGATAGAAGAAAAACTTTCTTATCACTTGCCACAAACCAATACTATTAGGTAGGTCAGTAATTTCTATTCAGTCTGTTGTTGAAGCTGACAAGCAGTGTTTCTACGAAAATGGAAAATTTTACGAACATTGAACTTACTGTTGTTGTTCTTATTTACGGGGAAGCTCAAGGAAACGCTCTAAGGGCAAGGCAAATGTACTTAGAGATATCCTCAGCGCCGCATTCCAAACAGCCGTACATTTACTAGAACAGCCCCAACATTTACGGAGTTATGGCACGTATCAACCACAAAACCATCATCGCGGTCGTTCAAGAGTAGAAAGGGTTGTTAATGTAGAACAGCATGTCTTGGAATGACTGGAGGAAAAGTCCTAGTGTTAGCACTAGAAGACTTGCGTTACAAACTGGCATTTCCCATTCTACTGTTTAGCGGATTTTGCGGGATCAGGGACTACACCCTTACCACGTTCAACGCGTTCAAGGTTTACAACCAGCGGATTATGTACGTAGGCACGATTTTTGTGAATGGCTTCTTCAAAAGTGCAATTTTTATGAAATGGGAACTACTTTAAAATATATCCATATATTTTTTGTAATTTAATGGCCTTTTTTTCTAATTTAACACATAGAAATATATATTTAAAAAGTTAAAAAGCTAAGCTTTGGCGGGCCGCACGAAAAAGTGAGCCGGGCCGCATGCGGCCCGCGGGCCACGGGTTGCTCATCCCTGGCCTAGAGTATGCAAACCGTGGTTAATATGTATTCAGCCAGTGCTGATTGAAATTCCTCCTGAGGTGTTTGGCATATGCTGCAAAATCGTAGTTCTTCGAAGGTACCCAGCCATTTTCCAGAAGATGTTTTTTCTTATGAACCAGCATAGTGGTCGCCATGCCGACGGTATTTCCCATATCATCTTCATGACAACCGTCGCATTCAGTTTTACTTTCACTGTCTGGCACCGTGGTTTGAACCATAGAAGAAGGCCTCGCAGTCGCAGTGTCGGAAGCAAAGGGTGGTTGTACTTCCTTGCCCTCATCGCTAATATCAATTTTTGTATAACTTGTAATAAAGTAGATGTCACGAAACAACAAACTTTACTGTCTTAAAAATTGCGCACCCTTGTGACCCTTCTGCGAATGTAGTTGGAGTTTTTATGACTTTTTACAGATGGCGCGAGGATCTTTATTTCTAATTAGTTTCTTTCAAAATGTTGACATACCAACAAGCAACCTGTTAATCAATTTGTCAGAAATTTGTTGTTTATATTTTTCTGTTTTATTTTAAATTTTTTCCACCTTGGAAGCAGGGGAGGGGCAGCTGCCCCCTTGCCCCTTCCTAAATGCGCCGTTGAAAAGATCTATTACATGGTAATGGTAATCGATATATGATAAAATGCTACGCCTATAGTATTATTTCAAGATACTGTATCCGGGAATAACAACTGAGAAGGAATTGGAGGAATTGGAGGAGTAGGTATCATAAAAATTTACCTCAGGTATCTAAAAAAATAGATTTAATTATACCTGTGTTTTCCAGATAAAAATACAAGATACGTTTTTAGGTGCAGTAAGTAGCTGGGATTGCTTGTAGTAACATTTCTACAATATTAAATACGTAACATCCGTATCTATGATATTATTCTCTTTAATTATAATATAGTACACTCTAATTATTTTTGTGGGAAATCAAAAAATTGTTTTTCAAATAATAAACCATTGACTAATACGTTGTAGTAAAATTTA
>JABXWE010050408.1:0-15630 GCA_014611495.1 Limonius californicus
TCATGAAGAAACTGAGTGCGGTAACTTATTTGATAATGGCCGATGGCAAAGTAAAACTTTCGCACGCAGATCGGTTGAAAAAGAGCTATCTTCAGAGTGAAATCGCTTATGAAGAAGTCCCAGCACGTATTCCTACTACGATAAATCTCGATATCAAGGAAGACTCCACAGAGCTATCGCAAGAGAAAGAAGGGTCATCAGATGTAATAGAAAATCCCGATATGGAATTGTCTAAAGAGAACCAACAATCCAATATGGAATTGTCTAAAGAGAACCAACAATCCAACAATGAAACGCCCAAGTCCAACCCTATTCCAAACCCAGCTATCCCAACCCCGTTAGTTAGTCGTCGGAGTTCCAGGATAGTTAAGCCACCACAGCGATTAAACCTTTAATGTAGTTGTGATAGATAAGAAATCTAAAAAGGGAGAAATGCTGTATATGTTAAGGTCACTAGTATAAGAAATACACATATAGCATGAGTAAGCAAAAAATGTCATTGTGTGAATTACATGTATTCATGTACCAGTGTTAAAAATGTATTAAAGTTATGTTCCAAGTAAAACAGTGTCTTTACTCGATACGTAAAAGTCAACACAGCAGTAAGTATCAACTTTAGTATATTGTTCTTTCAACATTCCTTAACAATAGACAAACAACAAATATGCTCTAATTAAACGGTTTTACTGAGTAACACCAAACTATTGAGAAGACTACCAAAATCGAAATGTGTTTTATCACTTAAAATGTAATGGAAATTCTGTTAAAGCCCGAATACCAAGCTTTAGTAGCGCGTGTGCCATCCATTAGCTTCAATAACAGCCTGGCAATGTCGGGGCATGCTGCAAATACGAGGTCTTAACAAGTCTTGTGGTAGATTTCGCCATTTTTCCACAAGGGCCTCAGCCAACCCCTGAAGAGTCTGAGGTGCAGCAGGACGCTTCCTAATGCGCCTGTCGAGTAAATCCCAAACGTGTTCGATGGAATTTAAGTCTGGACTCATGGCTGGTCACCCCATCACTTGGATTTCTTGTTCCTGGAGAAAGTTTCTTGGTAAATTAGCGGTATGAACTCTACAATTATTCTGTTATAGGATGAATCCATCGCCGAATTTGTTCGCAAATGGCACAACATGCTCTTGAATAATCGTCTCAACATAAAGTTGTGCATTGAGACGTTGGGGAATGACAACGAAGTCTGGGCGACCGTCTATACTAATACCACCCCACACCATGACCGATCCAGCTCCGAATCGGTTCACTTCCTGTATACACGCGGCAGTGAATCGCTCTCCAGCACGTCTGTACAATCGTATACGCCCATCGCCACGAGTTAGACAAAACCGCGACTGGTCTGTAAGAAACACAGACCTCCAATGTTGAAGTTGCCATTGTACAATGTACATGTTCGCGGACGGCTAATTTTGTGATTCCCGCTCAAGCGAGGAGCTTGCACAGGCCTGCGAGAAGTCATATTGACTTCTTTGAGTCGTCTTCTAATCGTCTGATCGGAAATTATCACACCAGTGGCATTTCGGAGTAGATTGTGTAGCTCACGAGCAATAGCAGTTCGTCGGTGAAGACAAGAATTAACAACATACCGGTCGTCCCGAGGGGTAGTTTTTCTCTCACGGCCTTGTCCAATTCTCCTGGAATATTTACCCGTTTCTTGGTACCTATGCCATGCTCTGCAGATAACAGATGGAGTCGATTCAAGCTGGTTTGCTACATATCGGATAGATTGACCATCTTCAAGCAAAGTAACAGCCCTCGCGACTTCAATTTCACTTGAATAACGCATTTTGGACTCTGAAAAAGTCAAAACTGACGATTTTACTGTGTTCAATGACTAATTTGGTGAGTTTCAGATGTTTGCTTTGTGGTCGAAAACCACTTTGTTTTGAGACTTTCTTTACATTTTGGCGTCTGCGATGTAAACGAGAATTCAAATCACCGTAATTCTTTTTGCACTTTGTCAATAATGGTCTAGAGAATAATATAACAAGAAAAAAATCCTGCTCCCATCATTTCCTGGAAAACTTATAGGCGCCCAAAAAAGTGTTCCCCTAATTTTGTTGAGCAGTGTAGTTACAAAAATTATTCAAATTTAAATTAAATAAAAATATGCAAAAATGTTTGTGCGAAAAATATAAGAACAACTTACCGTATAACTGTATGATGACAGATTGTATACCGTAGGTTTACAATGAAAGATAACAGACAGTTCAATAAGTGCCTTGTCGGTATTCATATTTTCCAAAGTCAAAATTAGTGTAAACATCGGTCCTAATCCTAATACCTAGAAAACAAATTACAATATATATTTGCGGCATTTCCTGGGGAATAAGATTTCCTAAAGGTAAATTCTTAATTCTCGTGATTTACCTCTAAGAGTTACTACTGTATCACTACTAATAGACTTTATACTTGACAAAACATGCAGATAAGTAGTTCAGTCTTTCATCATAACAATATACATAAAGAATATACTATATTGTAATGAGAGTTTAGCGATCAAACAGATCATGTATCAGCGAAAGAAACAATGAAAAAGGCTATTAAAAAGTATTAAAATATTGTCAAGATTAGAAAGGAGAATAGATAAAAGGGCAGTTTTAAGTTTTTACAAATACTAGGAAAGACAAAATTTTTTTTTATTTTATTGCTTTTCAAAATATTCGCCTTTAGATTTATATGCTTTTGCATGCGTTCAAACCAATTCTAGCAACCTTATTTCCACTCTGAAGTTAGTATCTCAAAAACATGGTTTTTGAAGGCTTCAACAGCTTCTTGAGGTGATGAAAATCTCTGTCCACACATTTTTTGTTTGACATTCGGGAACACAAAGAAGTCGTTAGGCGATAAATCGGGTGAATACGGGCAATGAGACATTAATTCGATGTTTTTCTTCTTGAAATAATCAATTGTTTGACATGCTTTGTCAGAGCTGGCATTGTCATGATTAAGAATGATACGACGATTTTGGTTGTTTTTCCTGATTTCTTCGATGGCTTCTGTCAAACAACTTGTTGTATACCATTCAGCTTTAAATGTTCTTAGATCCTCTAAAGGAGTTGTCACGACATGTCCAGTACAACCGAAGAAGCAAGCGATCATTTTCTTAGAAGTGCTTCGTGAACGAACAACTTTTGTGGGATTCGGTTCAGCTTGGAACACCCAAACAGTGGATTGTTGGTTAGTTTTCGGTTCATACGAATATATCCAAGTTTCGTCACCTGTTACGATGTTGTATACGGATTTTGCAGTTCCTCGGTCGAATTTTTTGAGTATTTCCTTGCACCAATTAACACGAGCCATTTTTTGAACATCGGTCAAATTATGTGGAATCCATTGGGAACAAATCTTTGTCACAGGTAAATGTTCGTGCAAAATCAAATGTACTGCAGTCTTCGATATGCCTAATGATGCCTCTATCTCACTGTACGTTATATGCAGATCTTCTTCAATAATGTTGCGCGCAGCATCCATGGTTTTTGGAATAACAACCGATTTTGGTCGACCTTCACGAAATTCATCACTGACGGACGTACGACTACGACGAAATTCTGCAAACCAATTGTAAACCGTCTTTTGCGATGGTGCTTCATTACCAAAATTTGAAAGAAGCGACTCTATGCATTGTTGTTGAGTTAGGTCTTTACTAAAATCGTAAAAAATCATCCAACGAAAATCTTCACGTGAAATTTAAATTTTTTCACAAAATTGCTTTTTTTAAACGCTCACTGTAAACAAACTACTGAATCAATTTCTAAGCTGCCACTGTTTTCACAGTAACAAATGTCAAATATTACCAAAATAGTCATGACACATCTCAATAGTGCCACCTAGTGGTCGTTTGTAAAAACTCAAAAGGCTGCTCTCTCTCTGATAGTAATGAAGTCATGACATGACTGATAGTACAGACGCAAGAGAAAAATGTAAGTAACAAGACAGTGGAAGTGCTAATTCGTGAATTAAAGATAATATCAACCTACGAAATACTATATTCATGGCAGAATAGATAAAATAAAGAAGAACTAAAGGGTACAGCTGGAATGTTAATAAATCCATAAGGTGTTAGCTGGTCTGTAATAATATGATATTTAATACCAAAGTAGGATTTATAAAATGATCGTATAACGAGTAGTGCGATATGCTTTTCAAACATGCCACTTACAGTCATAGAAAAACTGAGAAGATTAGATGTAGATGAAATATTCAGAAGTATCTGTGGAGGGAAGAAGTATGAAGACATTGGATGAATTTTCAGTTATGAGGAATCTATAGAGAATCAGATCTGCTAGTGAGAACTAAAACATCACAATCAAGATAGTTAGAGCAAGTACGAAGGCTAAAGTACAACAAAAGAACGGGAAATGTTGGATAAGAAATAATGAGTAAGAAAAAACAGGGAGGCTATCAATAAAAATTGATATATTTTATATTGTACAATTGAGAACTTACAGAACATAGGGAATGAAGATTGAAATATGGAGATGATAGAGAAAATCTAATGAAGGAAATTAATGGAATCACTCAAAATCATGAACCACTCTTAAAAACACATTCACTTTATCACAACTACATATACAGAGTGTCTCACAATCAACGCCCGTGCTTTTGGAATTTGATTCAGGGGGCTAAAACAAATCTAAAATTAAAAGTGGAAAATTTTCCGGGTGTCGTTAGTTTTAAGTTATTGATAAAAAAGTAAATAATAAGTTTAATCACACGGTAGCTTCAATTAATTGTGTAACATAATTCAATTAGGTAACTATAGTGATGATAAAAATTTATGAATCATTCTGTCATATCGAAGAATCATTATTTTCATTTCTTTCTACTTTTTGTGTTTAAAATGGAACGATGCTATTGTATTCGAGATTACGTCGACATGCTTAAGGTATTAGGTGCGTGTAATGACAATATCAATTGCTAAGGCATAAGCGGAAAGGTTTCCGAATCGTCGGTACCTTAATGCCAAAGCTGTAAGACGTGTAGAACAAAGATTACTGGAAACAGGTAATTTTACTCATCGAAAAAATGAGGCAATAAGTCAACCTACACTAAGCGTCGATCAAAAAAAACACGTTCTAGAACTTGTTGAAGAGGAATCAAGTACAAGCCTTCGAATTGTTTCGTTCCAAACTCATTTCCAAAGAGATACAATTCACAAATTATTAAGGAGAAACGACCTCAGAAAGTTAAAGTTTTGAATAATAGGGATAGGGAGCTTCGTGCCTATTTTTGTAGATGATAATTGCGTAGGGTAAACAATGATCCACATTTCACTGAAAAGATTCTGTGAATTGATGATTTCACATTTACTGAGACTAGTATCATAAAGACTTTTTACTTATATATACTAGATTTTACCAAAGGCGACAGCCGAGAAACCTTTGGGCTGGGTTAATACATAATAATGTAATTGGTCCACAATTCTACCTAACCGACTTAATTCAGTCTTGTATCTTCAATGTTTAAATGAAAATTTACGACTGACATTGCTCAATGAAGTTCCATTAGCAGTTAGATTAAATTGTCGCTTTCAACATGATGGTGCACCATCCCATTATGGAATACTAGTGAGAAATTTCCTGAATGGAAAGTTCCCCTACCACCGGACGTGAATCTGTTGGATTTTTTTTTGTAGGGCCATTTGAAAGAAAACATTTACCGCGATCTTGTTCTGAATCTCGAAGATATCGTAACTCCTATTCATGCTGCTGTGCTCTCATTAAACGAAAATTTACAGAGAATTCGTACTTGCATGATAAATCATACGAATATTTGTCTTGAACTAGGAGACAACCAACACATTTTGTTACAACAGATGTGGACAATATCTTTTAGCTAATATTAATCATTTTTAAAAAAGTTTAATTTAAATGTTAAATTTTTGTTTTTCTCAATATCTCGTTAACGAAGGGCAGTCGGAAAAATTGCCACTCTTAATTTACAATTTGCTTTAGCCTCCTGAATCAACGTGCTTCTCCTCAGCGCTAAAGTAGAAACACGAGGGGACCTACAATTTATCGTCGAATCCAGTACCGTGCCGATCGGCTGTATGTTTGACCTTAATACGTTGATAAAAGGAAATTACCTGGGCAGACAATTTCAGCTGCTCCTTTTCATTTCCTGCTCCAGACTGGTCCGAATTTACCTGCAACATGGTTCTAGCTGCTGTTAGACGTAACCGCACCAAGTCCTGCTGGAAGCTTTGGTGCATATCTGAAAAATTTAGTTTGCAGGAAAAAAATAATTTCAAAATTAAATTATTTTTTTACCTACTGCATGTTGTCGTTCCCGCATACTTTGTTCCAAAAATAACTTGCTCCTCTTAGGTAAAGGCAAAGGTTTACCTTGCACAGCTGGCGAGATGCTACTATCGCGATTTAAATTAAAATCGGCTGTGCGTTTCAGAATTTTGAAATTCATTGTTCCTCCTATAAGTTAACGCTATGCAAAGTTTGTTCTACACTATGAATTAAATTACAAATTACGAACTTTTCAGTATTGTAAATTATCGCGATATAATTTAAGCGCAAATATTTTTATTACCCAATGTTACAATCACCATCACGTGTTCTTCCTGTCCAAGCTGTCCAAACACAATGGCTGAAGATGTGTCGGGTGCTGATATATAATCTACAGGATGTCTACCTTGGTATAAGTGTATAACACCGCCTCTCATACCCACTGCTACTAAAGCAATGCTCAGGTGTTTCAAAGGAACCAAGCAAAGGCAGGTTATAGGTTGAATCATTTTAACGGACCATACTTTATTACCCTAAAATATCAATTATTATAAAGACAGTCGACTAATGAAATAATTATCTACATTATATTTTAGGTACCTATTTATAAAAAAGAAACAATAATCGTATAAATGTAGTCTTTATTTGTACACTACCTAGTTCGACATTTGAAACATAAAGTAGCTGTAGCCGTAGCAAACAGAAAACAGTCTGTAGTGGATAATCGAGAAGCTATTGTTTTACTACATAAATGTGATTAAATTTTTATTGCCAAATTTTAATTAGAGATTAAAATAATTTCTAGACAATCTATTTCAAATTTTAACTGAAATTCCCCATTAGCTACGTAACTTAATAAACTATCAACTAAGGAAACATAAAGCCAAGAGTCCCTAGTAATAAAATTTAATCTTGTACATCCAGTACTGGTTCCTTCAAATGTTAAATTTAATCATTGCTTAAGAGGCAAATATTCTTCATTTAATTGTGCAAATACGTACTGTTGTTAACTTGATGGTTTTATGGGTGATAGGTAAAGAAATGGCTTTACCCTATAGTAGAACCATAAAAAAATTTTACAGCTAAAGTTAATTAAACCCATATGAAAAGTAGCAGAACAGAAGCTTGTAACATGCAGTGGTGTTAGAAAGTCTTGCATCAGCAAAGCTTATAATTGGTTCTTGGAGTTTAACGTAACTTTTTGACATAATTTCTGAAAACAGTGGGATTGAATGAAGATTATGGTTTAAGTATATAAAGTTTGGAAATTCCTTACCACCACGATCTTTAGAACACCTCAGTAGTTACTTCCGGTTTACATGATTGACTTCGCAAAGAACTTATCTCTAGAGGTATTCTTCAGCCAAGTTACTTTAATTAGTTCAAGTTCCTATTGAAGATGGCAGCATAATTGCCGAAGTACGTATTTAGGTGTTTTAAATACCGGCAAAGAAACACTAATTTTCGAGAAAAAAAGACTGAACCCTTTGCGAGGCAATGGAACATCGTCACTGGACACCACAGCAATGACAATACATGCTATTCAGTGATAAATTCACCTTTAATATCAATATCCATGCTAGTATGGTATGGGGATGCATGGATCTGAAGGAGTTGGTCGACTGTATGTCGTCTCTAGGATAATGAATGCCACAAAATGCATTGAAATACTGCGGAATAAGATGTTGTGTAGTGGGAAAGATTTGTTTAGAGACGAAAAATGTACCTTCCATGATGACAATGCACCTTGCTGCAGAGGAAAAATGGTTCAATTTTAGATATCGACCAATAAATTCGATAGAAAGAATTGGCCAGCACAATCCCCTGACTTTTATCCCATGAAAAACTTGTGGCAAAGCATAGTTAACATCATTTCAAAGAAAAACCCGACAAAAAATTGATTTACTGGAAGCCCTATGTCTGGTTTCATAGTATCCCCAAGGAAGAACTTGGAAAATTAGTATATTCCATGATGTTAATTAGTTATCAAGAACAAGGGCTGGCTGATAAAAAATTAAATTATTCTAGTATCAGTCAGTATGTTTTGTAATATCGCAGATTTTAACTTAAATTACAATAATAAAATGTACGTAATTTTGAATCTATTATTTCTCCATCCATCCAATTTGGATTTAGAAAAGAGCATTCTACCATACAACGATTTTAGAGAATAACTGAACTAGTTGAACAGGGATGCGAAAACAAACTATTTATTGTGGCAGTATTTCTAGACATAACTCAGGCTTTTGACAGGGTCTGGATAGAAGGGCCACAACATAAAATCCTGAAAACACTAATTCCACATTATCTAACCGCAATCATCTTCTCATTCTTAGAGAATCTAAAATTCGCAGTCCGCATTAATGCCTCCATCTCTAGTATCTCGGACATTCACGCTGGAGTTCCGCAAGGAAGTGTATTGGGGCCTACGCTATTCAACTTGTTTATCCAGGATATCCCCATTACAAACATGAGCGAAGTCGCATTATTTGCTGATGATATAGCTATTATCACTCAGCACACCAATCTCTATACTGCGATCAATCAACTCCAATCAGCCATCAATATTCTAAACCCATGGCTCAGAAAATGGTGCATCACACTAAACCCCAACTAGTGCGTCGCCAAAATATTTACTCTCAAACGAATTACGGATCACCCGAAACTGCAAATATTTGGGATTGATATCCAATGGGATCCAAGAACTGGGGCATCAAATATTTAGGAGTGTACATGGATACAAGATTCACCTGGAGTTTGCATATAAACAATAAACTAAATCAAGCCTTCGTAAGACTTAAACAATTATTCCCTCTAATTAACAGAAATTCTCCTTTGCGTGAAGAATGTGCTATCTTATTGTACAAAACTCTTTTCAGGCCAATAATAACATACGCTTGTCCCATATGGATCACAACTTCAAAAACAAATATGAGGAAGCTACAAGTATTCCAATGCAAAGTTCTTCGTATTGTCATCAATTCCCCGTGGTTTATAAGGCACGAACAAATACCCAAGGAACTTGGAATAGACACTATAGAGCAGTATGTTAGAAGATTGACAAAGAATTTTATCAAAAATGCCAAAAAATAGCAGCAATGAAATCGTACAACAGCTGTGCCAGAAAAATATCCACATCCGACTTAAACGCCAATTACCGCAAGATCTGGTATATATAGATTAAGATAAAACATCAATAGAGATTAAGTTAGAAGAAAGTTATTCCTTCGTGTTAATATGTAATGATATCTAATGTAAAATATTATCAATACCATGTACCTATAACATTGTAAGATGTTGATCTGGTAAAAGTTAATAAAACAAAAAAAATCTATTACTTATTTCAAGTTGTTTTTCCCTAACACGCGAAAATTTGATCTATTAGCTTTACTATATTACTGTGTTGCCGGCCTCGTTGGTCTAGTGGTTAGCGCGTCTCCCTTTGATCCGAGGGACGCGGGATCAAACCTGGCTGAGGTCGGCGAGATTTTTCTAGCGGGGAAAAATCTGAAAATGCGCCTTCTCTTGGATAAGAAGTAAAGCCGTGGATCCCGTGCCACTGCGATGTGTGACACGTTAAAAATCACTACTGGAGTTGGTATTACCCCAGAGAAGCAAAATTCTTAGTTAGGGTATACAACGGACCAAATGTGTCCTAAGTGCATAGAGATGCTTGGAAAACCGCATCCTAGATCTCGCTCTTTCAAATCATCATTATATTACTATGTTTGAATATCTGTGCTGGTGTATAAGCACCGAGTGATAATTACCAAATCTGGCCATAGTTTTTGCAAAAGTTATGTCGCGTACTTCATTAATTTCTACTAAACAGCACATAAATTTAATATTCATTAGTAAAATGGTCAAGTTATTATAAAAATCTTTATTAACAAAATAAACGAAAACAAACTACATCACAAATAAACACAATACTAGTTAGGTATTTACAATAAATGTTCGAATAATCCTCCATTCTAGTTTGAGCAATATCCCAGCCGATGATAAAATCCAGTTGTCACATTCGCGAGTGGCCTTTCCGTTATATTTCTGCATTGCGCAATGATGGCCTCCCTCAGAGAATCAATATTTGGGTGTCGTTGTCTATAAATTTTGGTTTTAAGATAGGGCCACAAAAAGAAGTCCCATAATGCAAGATCAGGAGATCTGGCTGCCCAATTTATTGTACCACCACGACCAATCCAGCGATTTGGAAAGGTTTCGTTTAAGTGGGCTCTCACATTTACACCAAAATGCGCAGGACAGCCGTCGGGCTGGTACCAAACCTCTTGATCTTCATGTGCAACACCTTCAAGTGCAGGGCCTACCTCATTTATCAGAAGGTCTAAATATGCGAATTTAAATTTCCTACTATCTCAAACGGCCCAATTATGTGATTATTATAAATACCAGCCCAAATATTAATTTTCTGATGGTATTGAGTTCTTATAGCTAAATTTATTCGCGGATTCTCTTGAAACCAATATCGAGGGTTCTGGGTGTTTGGCTCATTATTTAATGTGAATGTACATTCATCGGTGACACAAATAGAAGACAGAAAATTTCTGTCTTGGTTTGCCCTTTCCTGCATCTCTGAGCAAAAAGTAATTCTACTTTCTAGGTCTACATCAAAAATTTGCTGATGGCATTGAAGTTTGTACGGATGATAATTATGTTTATGTAAAATTTTCCATACCGCTGTGCAGGTTACATTACAGTTTTCCGCAATAGTTCTTGAACTACTCATAGGATCCGCGGTTGCGGTTACCATTCCCAAAACCATTTCTTCCAAAGCATTATCGAAGTATCTCTTATTGCCTCCTCTGGACTTTGTTGCGACAGTACCAGTTTCCTTAAATTTTCTAATGCAATTATTTATTGTAGATTTCGACGGTATAGATCGGTTATTGAATTTTGCAACAAATAAAAATCTCACTCTTCTTAGACTATTGCCAGAGTAAAAGGTTTGAACCATGAACACCCTTCCTTCAATTCAATAAGCTGTCAAAATGACATTAAACAAAAATATTTCAAGGCAACCCTTAAATTTTTTTACTTTCCCATACCTTATAGGTATAGGGTAAGTATTGAAATCATGAAAATTTTCGAAATCGAGATTTTAACGGATATATCCGTTTTGGGTCTCTAGGAACCCAAAAAAGTGGTTTTTAAAAAATGTCTGTCTGTGGGTGGGTATGTACGTATGTACGTACGTACGTATGTGACGCTCCTACAGCCGAAAGTATTGCTCCGATTTTGATGCGCTTTGGAATGCGGGGGTGTATCGAAAATTCATCGAAAAAATAAGCTTTTCAAAAAAATCCGAAACCGGAAGCGGAAGTTACGCATGTTTTTTTGGTATCACTTTTTTCGTGATTACAATTTTGAAACTTTTATCGGGATAACGATAGAGGGTCATAAGACAAATCTGTTAGTTTTTTGCCGAACTCGCTAGCTTTAAACTGAAGGGCGCTATGATTTTTTGAAAATTTTGAGTTTAACGCCCAATTACTCGAAAACGGATGAATCGATTCAAATGATTTTTATTTTCTGAATAGTATATGAAGGGTAAAATGAGGTGATATAAAAAGTTTTTTGAAAAATTATAAGGGGCCTAAATTACGAATTTTCAAAGTTTTGGAAATTTTCAAAAAATTATTTCTCAAAAACTGCTCCAAGAAATTTTTTTAAACTTCATATGTCGATAGACCTCGCAAGGGGCTATCGATATGTTTTTTGAAGAACTCCGTAATTTTCCTGTGGCGCCCTCTACGAAGCTTGGAAGTTTGAAATTTCAAACTCCTTTAATTAATAAACGAAAAAAGATAGGAAGCTGGGGTTTTCACTGAATCGCTCAGTACGTAATGGAGCATATGAATATGCAAAGAAATATTACACTCGTGGATATATGTAAGCGCACCGGCCCCCTCCCCCCTCTTTTTTAGAAAAATATTTTTTTATTCTAACGGTTGTTATTTGTTTGCGTCAAAGAATCTTTTTCCGCGAAAATAAAAAAATCGATTTTTTATGCCCTACAAAATATAATTTCCAGGGACTTAGAAAATTTTACCTCGGTAGCAATAGCGATTGGTACTAGTTAGACCGCGCGACGGCCTAGCGGTACGGACAGCCCGGTTGGTTCAGAACCATTGCCATACTGTCGCGCTACATTCATTTCTTTAACCGGTATTTAACAACAAGTTATAAATTATTTATCAAAATTTTGTATTTAATACTTAATTTGATATATATAATTATTATTTATATATATATATATATATATATATATATAATTTGAAATAAAGATGATATGAACAGTTTCCAGTATGGGAAAGTCCAGGGAGGCAGTCGCGTCCACTTATTCAAACATGCGTACTATGGCCAGGTTTGGTGGTTATCACTCGGTATACAATATACTACTAGATATGTCATTACTGTTTTCGTAAAACTTGACATTTGTTATTGTGAACACAGTGGCAGTTTAGAAATTGACCGAGTAGTTTGTTTACAGTGAGCGTTTGAAAAAGCAATTGTGTGAAAAGATAGAAATTTCACGTGAAGGTTTTCGTTGGACGATTTTTTAAGATTTTAGTAAAAGCCTAACTCAACAACAATGCATAGAATCGCTTCGTTCAACTTTTGGTAACGAAGCATCATCAGAAAACAATTGGTTTGCAGAATTTCGTCGTGGTCGTGAGACCGTCAGCAATGAATTTCGTTAGGGTCGACCAAAATCGGTTGTAATTCCAAAAACATCGATGCTGTGCGCAACATGATTGAAGAAGATCGGCATGTGACTTACAGTCACATAGAGGCATCCTTAGGCTTATCGAAGACTGCCGTACATTCGATTTTACATGAACATTTAGCTATGAAAAAGATCTGTTCCCGATGAATTCCGCATAATTTAACCGAAGCTTAAAAAAAGGCTTCTGTTAGCTGGTGTAAGGAAATGCTCAAAAAATTTGACCGAGAAACTGCAAAATCCGTATACAATATCGTAACAGGTGACGAAACTTGGATGTATTCGTATGAATATATAATAAAACTAAGCAACAATCCACTGTTTGGGTGTTCCAAGATGAACCGAATCCCACAAAAGTTGTTCGTTCAAGAAGCACTTCCAAGAAAATGATTTCTTGTTTCTTCAGTTGTACCGGACATGTCGTAACCATTCCTTTAGAGGATCGAAGAACAGTTAACGCTTAACAGTATATAGCAATTTGTTTGGTAGAAGTCATCTACGAAATCAGGAAAAACAACCGAAGACGTCACATCATTCTTAATCATAATAATGCCAGCTCTCACACAGAATGTCAAACAATTGATTATTTGAAGGAAAAAAACATCGAACATCTCATTGCCCGTATTCACCTAATTTATCATCTAACGACTTCTTTGTGTTCCCGAATGTTAAACAAAAAATGCGTGATCAGTAATTTTCATCACCTCAAGAAGCTAGTTAAGCCTTCAAAAACCATGTTTTTGAGATACCCACTTCAGAGTGGAAAAAATGTTTCAAGAATTGGTTTGAACACATGCAAAAGTGTATAAATCTTAAAGGCGAATATTTTGAAAAATAATAAAATAGCTTGTTCTAAAAAAAATTTTTTCTTTACTAGTTTTTGTAAAAACTTAAAAGGCGGTCCTCGTGTATATATTATATATATGGATTCTCTTTTTTCAAATGATGTAAGACTTTTTCACACCACTGTAGCTTAGCTACATTTTAAAAGTTTCATTTCTAACAATGCCTATTTATCAAAAATTTAAGCGACAGCACATTATCATATAACTTACCCGTTTAGTATAACATTGCAGCATTTTATCCGAAGTAGCCAAACATATAAAATTATCACCAGGCATCAAAATCATATCAATAATAGAGGAAACCGTTTGCAGAATATTTTTACCTTCCAACCACCCTCTTCTCAAGAGCGTAACGTAACGCTCTCTGCAAGCTACTACTATTCGAAATTCGACATCCAATACGCCCGACGCTCTTATTACACTAGGTGTTGCTTTAGCATTACTGGCACGAGCCTGCATCAACATTAGATTTGTCTTTTAAATATCATCTTATTTTACCTCAAACCTGTTACCTCTCGCAGAATGGTATAAGTCTGAGGATCCAAAATGTATATCTGGCCGTGTTCGGTGGCTAGAATTGGACAGGCTACAGCAAGTGGGTCTTGGGAATTTCGATTTATAGACGTCATGCATGTAATGGGTGAACTTTTGCTCAAATGTACACTGCTATATTTTGTTATGAAGTCTTTCACTTCTATATGAGGTAAACTAATCAAAGTTTGAGACCTAAAGAAATGAAAAAAAAGTGCAATAGTACAAATAATTAATTAATACATGTTATACAAAGTGTGATGAATCAATTGAGAAGCTTTATCGCCTTCTTCTGCAGAGTTAAAATAGTTTTTTCAGCAAAACAATATTCAGTTACAGACATAAAAATTCCGTGAAATAAACATCATTGCAATGGAATCGTTTTCGACCGAAAGTTAACGCTTGGTGAAAAAGTAAACCGAAGACTCAGCGAATAATTATAATTTTAAATAAACTAATAGATGCGTCTCTCACATGAGTTTTTGGTCTCTTGATTGGTATTTAAATAAGAACAAATATTTTTATGTCATTTATATAAGTTCGTTATTTTAAACAAAACATTGTTCATTAATTATAATAAGATGTCATGCTGTATGTATGAGATCAAAAATTGTATTACTAATAATGCATTCCTTACAGTTGTGAAATCTGTAGTTTGGGTTGCATATACTCTTATGTATACCTGGTTTTGAGTGGTTCATAATATAGTGTTTCAATTTTATATATGAATATCAAAAATACATAAATAGATAATAATAGTTGTTTTAAGTAATTAGAACTTTAGGAGACTCAAGTCCAATGTTTGGATATTGTTGATTTGGTGAAGAACTTGTCTCCAAAAATATTCCAAGTTATTTTAGTTAGTTCAAGTTCCTACTAAATATGGCAGTTTAGTTGCTGAAATCTAACTATCGTGGTGGGGAGGGGTTTCCCAAGGTTTTAATTTTTTGATTTCTATTACGAATTCAATAAGTTCTAGTTCTATTTTTTGTAATTCACATTTCAAACTTGTGAATTTCCTGATTAGTTAGTAATTGTTTCTTTATGTTGACAATTTAATATTCAATTCATCTATAACTATCGATGCTATAACAACAAATAGATGAAAATCGTGCATCTATTCATTTAAGTATAAAGAAAACGGAAATGTGTAAGGTAAAACAGACCGGTTTTTGGAAGTTGGTAATATATTTTTTATTATACTTATATGAAAACACCTTGTTTTCATCTGTTTTTACAAAGACGTAAAGGTGGCA
>JABXWE010050409.1:0-13030 GCA_014611495.1 Limonius californicus
CGTTTTTCCAACAAAAAATTTTATGTCCACCTTGTAGCTTCCTTCAGGAATATGCGGTGGAAAGTGTTTACCATTTGGAAAAAAATTGCATACTTCATAGAATCCCTGTAACAGAGAAAAATTTGTTATTTACGTACAAGATTGTTCAATGGCCGCAAACTTTTATAATTTTGTACGATTTTAATTAAATATTTATGTATATCCCCACGAATTAGTTTTCCTAACAACATTAACCAGTAAGGTGTAAGTATTGTGTGGTACGCATACCTTTTTTATAACGCAGTTGGAAAATGTTAAATTTCCGCATGTAAGGAATGCACCAAATCCAAAATCATCATGCATAATACATTCACAAAGGTTATAAGAGAATCGAATCGGAAATTCACGATATTCATTACTCATAAACTTGTAAGCTTGAACTTGTATCTGAAATAATTGATTAATTGGCGCTGGTAATTATATACATTCACTATCAGTAGCAGGATGTTAGTTTTCCCCTATTTCTAAATTCCGGTTATAATCTCTGTGTAAATTAAAAAGGAAGTAGATGTCGTCAGAAAGAAGTAAGTATTTTTGAAAAATATCCTTGCGCATGACGTAAATAGCAGGCTAGATTTTTTTTTAATTGAAAACTAGAGTTATATTAAAACTAGTATGAATTACTTGATAAGTTATTTTTCGGTGAAATTTTTCCATATTGGGTTCGTGTTAGCGTCGATATCATCAATTTTTTTTTAAACTTCTAGTTTAACTGGTCACCAGTGTAATTTTATTACAATTTCCAAGCATCTTAAAGAATTATATCTATAGTTAAATGGAAAACGTATTTCGTCCGTACAATTTTAATCTAATGTAAAATATACCTATATCTAGCCATCTTAATGTATACTTGCAACATTTAATTACGCAGTTATAACTAACAATCTCTATGTTTGCATCTTGTAAGAAGTACCTTGGTATTAGCAGGTATATCCTTCCTAAAGGCAAAAGTTCCATTGGTTGCTGCTTGTGTCCTATTGTGCTTGAAAGTTTTCATCGTGGCTGTATCAAGGTACACTGGATTGTAACTCACCATTTCAGCTCGTTCATACACAAGTTCGAACGAATTTTGTTTAAACTAAACAAATTAATCTATACAGTCACTAAAATGGGTATCTTAATTTACTTACGTTAAAACGTTCCTGCATTGTTCCTGCAAGGCACCCTAAAAAAATCACTAAATGAACTTGCACCTTTCTTATACGTAACATTTTGAAACATTTAATGAAAAGTAACCGTCCTTTTCAGATTCAGCGTCAAACAATAGTGTGATACCTTTTGCCGTCGTTTATATAGTACAGCACTTCCACAGAGCCGGACTTTTGAACATTATCGTAAATATGTATATGAATTCGCAACGTTTCTAAAGTTAAAGTTGTAGATAAATATATTTTTTGTGAATATATTTTGTAGGGATTAGTAAATCGTGAGAAGGTTTATATGAAGAAAAATGCTGCTTGAAAATAAAAATGCATGAATACTTTTGTGCAGTTCTATTCCATAATTGTAGCTGATTTGGATCTTCAATTTTATGCTATTGTGCTGTTAAACGTAATGGCTTTTGTGACCTATGTCTGTGTATGGTAATTTCGACAAATGATAGTTTGATCACAATCCGGAATAATCAATCAGTGTGCATAATGAGGTATGTTTCAGTTTTCTACTAAAACATCCGAGTCATATTATTTGATGACGACGCTGTTCTGTTTTTGGATTCATTAACAATATTATGTCAGAGCTAAATTAATTTAAGTGAACTGTTACAAATATAAGGGTGTTCTATTCGCCGTCATAAATACTGTTTTTCGCAGTAACAAAACATTTCCCGCGCTACATGTACCAAGTTACGCCCCTGGTTTGTGCAAATATATTAAGGGCCGAAACATTCTTAAACAAATACACACGTAGCGTGTTGCATTTAAAAATTTGATTTAAGGGTTTGATTTATGCGTTTTACGAAGCAACCTGCAATTAAAAATATTATTTTCGTTAAATCCAACCTCAAGTACAATCTATCACTAGAAATGCGTTTCAGATCCTATGAGAAATAACTATTCCCTTGAAAGTAATTTTTCGCGGTCTCTTCCGGAAAACTATTTTAAAATCACCTTAAATATATTGTCGGCCGTCTAAAAAATGAAAGCATAGTTGTTCCAAAACAGTTACAGTAATGCAAATCTGATACACAAGATGTAGTATTAAAACTAATCATAGAGAAGGCAAACATACTGATGCGGATATATAAAAAGATTCGGATGAGAAACACCAAAGAAAGGAACCACTATTTACAGTGTTCCGTTATAATGAGAATTGGATTGCAACAGTGCAAAAATATATTCCATTGCTAATAGCATAACATTCTTCTGTTATTGTTGTTATTTGAGTGAGCAAGATCTGGGACGCGGTTTTCAAAAACATTTTCAAACATTTGTTACTCGGTTAAATAACTCTCTAAATATTGACTTTTAGAAAAGAAGTGTAAAGATCTTTTTGGAAAACAGAGTGCCAATTTAGAAGCTGCACAGAAATCAGATTAACGATCTCGTTTTCAATATATATCCGAATTGACAAATTGTTATCGGGGCCGGTCAGTTCGACCACCAGACAGGTACGTCCTATAATTACACCATTCAGTTCAATCACGAATACACTTCAAAGGGATTAAGGAGCTTATCTACTTCTTTGAATAAAAACAAGTATTAGTTTAAGAAAGATATTTATTTATAATTCATACTGGTAAATATTTAAAAGACATAATTTTTACAAACTGAAATGTGAATAAAGCATTGCTATTATATTCTTGAATTTTTAGCTGTGTGAAATTTTGTTTCTTTCTAGTTATACTTTTTAATTTTCTTACAGAACAATTGACGGCGTCTCTGTCAAATCGTCTAAAGATTTCCTTTTTACGCCGTTGCTGACCACTTGTCTATTAATTGTTTTAAATATCTTTCTAAAACAAGATAATGGGTAGTTAAGAACTACAACAATTTTTGCGTATGCAATAGATAACATAATCGAGCTCTATTAAGGTGATTACGCTATAAGCTATGTGGTCGAACTGAAGAGGGTACTTAACACGACCTTTTTCAAGTGCCGGATTATTGCAGGTACATGTGGTCGAACTGACCGGTGTCAATTGTTATACAAAGTTTTTCACTACCGGTGCAGGTTTTATCGACTTTTCAAAGTTAATTATATAGTTTTCCAGACTAAATTAAGCTTGGATTGTAAGCTTTCTAAGTTTATTAAAATCCAACAAAACAAAAAAGTTATTTACATTTTAGTGAATTGATAGAAGAAAAATTTGGTTAAATAATCAAAGCTATTCCTGGTTAAAGTTTTCCGCACATATTTAGAATCACCCTGTATACGTACGCTATTACATACCTGTGGGATTATTGTATCTATACGTTTGAACAAACAGTTCGTAGGTAAGCATAAGCATTACGCCTTACTTTCTGGATTCTGGCAGGATTATCCTTAACGAGATCTGCAACTTAGTCACAATCGGTAAACTGTTTTCATCACATATATGTATAAGCAGGCAACTACAAAGTAGATACAAAATGGTTTATTGGCTATACATAAATACTATTCTTCGAAACGTATGAAGTAATAATGTATAATACTGCCTAATACATTAATTGCTAATCAAATTTTCTTATTTTTACAGTTAATCGTTTTATGGAATTAACAGCTATCTCATATACATGTAGTCCATCTCGGCAAGTCATATGAAGCTAAACAATTTAGATAGGTAGTGACTTATATCATTTGCAATGAAAGGAGACAAAAGATACAATTTAGCACACTTTAAAACGATGTAGCAAGCTAGTATTTAACCTTCGGATGACCAAGTATCAAATGACTCCCTAATTAAAAAACTTTATTAAATACTTACATCGAGTAAAACTTATTACATAATAAAAGCCAACATCTATTAGAACAAATAAAACTTTATACTTCAAGTGCAAGCATCAAATAATAGTAATTAAATGTAAATACTGTGTACAATACAAGGGCACGGTTCATTGCTGTTTTAAAATATTTTTTAGGTATAGGGAATACACACAAGTGCAATCGCAAAAGAAAGTAAAATTAGTTATTTTGTTTATTGCGCAAGGTATATATTTAAATATATATAAAAAATAAATAAATTTACAAAAATCTGTGGGAAAGCCAGAAACTTATCTAAAAAAATAATGCAAAATCAAAAACAGAAAAAATAAGCGCCTGTTTATGCGAAGGTTAATAACCAAAAGCAAGGATGTTTACCGATTTAATGATGTTTTGGGTAAAATTTCAACTATTACATAGTACCAAGGCCAGAATAATGTAAGTTAAAATCATTTTCATATACAGTTTTTAGGCCGAATTTGTAATTTATATTATATTTAAACATACAAATGTGGCATAATTAGTCTGTAGTATCAAATTTATACACAAAGAATGTTAATTAGAAGAAGTAGTTTGTAAAAATAACTATAAATAACCTGCGTAGCGATGAATATACAATATGTTTAACCGCTCCACTTTCAAACCCCTATATCTTCTACATTTATTATCTGACAGATTTTGGTCAATTATACTACTGTTTAAAAGGGTTACTTTTACTATTTCTAAATCATTTTACTGCAAACCTGTAACCTACAGCGATCCAACATAAATGCGAAAAATTGGATAATCCTAGTAGGTCTAGCTTTATTGAAAATAGTTATTACGAAAACTTGTTCAGAATCACAAAAGAGTTTAGAAACAAATTTTAATCATTTCCATGTAACTATTAATTTATAATAAAAAATTAGTGTAATTGCAACAATAAACTCAAAAAAAAAAAAAATTGGGCCCTTTTACTCAACCCCATCAAATCATATGCACTTTTCGATCGCATTTCTGCAGTTGTTTTTGCGTTATTTCGCGGGATGCTTGGTGAATTTTAATACAGAAACCTGTTTTGAATATTATTATTATACCCGTTTTGATTGATTATTCCCACTAATAATAGTCATTTAGTTTCAGGTACAAATGAGAACTGAGAACTCTTCTACACGGCCCTGAAATTCCGTGTAAAGAAATTCTAAAAACCCTTGATTAAAATCATGCACCGCTTTTAGCAATGAATGAACGTTTTCACCAAGTAAAGGTAATATTTCTATTTTTTCAACAATAGTTAGGTATATTTCAGCCATTATTTAACTTCCTATTTAAAGTTAGATGACGCTTAACTGCAAGTTCATAAACTTTTTGCTTTCCATGGTACTCCTTGTTAAGACAATGCAATTTTAATTCATTTATCATTATAATACTGTAAACAAGAAAAATCGAAAATGTTTTATTAAAATTTAGATTTCGACTAGATTTGTGATGCTGAACAACTTTCCTTATGTAGTAGATTGTATATTAGTATTAGTTATTAGTTATGTTATGTTAGTTATTATCCCTATATAATCTGTGTTAGTTATGTTGGTAAGGTTGGGTGAGAGCACGTGAGAGTGTGCTCCAGCCACCATTATGTTGTTTATGTAATTATGTACGTGGTAATTAATAATAAAGAGTTATATCCACCACAGTTATCAGAAGTGGGATCCGAGTGCCATCGAGTTTAAGTGAAATCGCAAAAGTTAATACACTAAAATCGGGAAAATATTTTCAACCTGGTCCTGACGTTTTAAAAAATTTGTTTTGCAAAGGTACCCTGAAAAGCAAAAAATGGAAACATTATCTGCCGTGCCTGGAATATCTGACAGAATAAAAAAAGCATCTGTGAAAGCTATTACCGTATTTTACAGGTTTGTTTATGCTGAAGAAAGAAACAGCAGACAAAGGCGAGCTCTGCTTCAGCATTTTGCTGGTTTTAATTTCGCACAAAATTCACATGAATTTGAACAAAAAGTGAAATGGGCTACGGAACAATTCAGTTCAAATGAAGTGACTGTAATTTGTAATATTTTGGGAATCGATTATGAAGGAGAGGAAGATGCAGTTATCAGAAGAGTTTTGATGTATTTAACCGATTTAAATTACTTTACGCAACAGCAAGTTGATGATGATGAAAGTGATGTAGAAGTAGACGATACTCCAAGCGTGCATTTACGGGGACAACAGCAGCAAGTATTGTATCAACCTCAATTTGCTATGTCTTTTAGAGATGTGGAAGATACCATCCGTACCTTTGATGGAAGTGACCAATATCCGGTGGAAACTTGGATTTCAGATTTTGAGGAAAGTGCTCCAGCCACCATTATGTTGTTTATGTAATTATGTACGTGGTAATTAATAACAAAGAGTTATATCCACCACACTTAATAATTTTATTCGATAAAACTGAGCATCCGAACATTAAATACTAGCTATATAAATTATTTCAAAGTGTGCTAAATGTGTATCTTTTGTCTCCTTTCATTGTAAACACAGATTATATAGGGATATAGATAGGAAACTGCCTAATAAGATTTTGTAGCCAAGTTAGCGCCATCTGCAGAGTTGTTCCCCCCAAAAGTTTCGACCGCTGTCGGTTTTAAACCTTGCTAAAATTTGTATTGTGGTTACAACATATGATCAAAAAAAATTCAAAGTTAGAATGCTAAAAGGCTAAGACATGACTCTAACTTGAAATTTTTTTGATTACATGTTATTTCTCAAAGAGGACTATGCATGCCAGTAAAATACTTAAGTAATATAAAAAATTTTATTTTATAAAAATTAAAAATATGATAATTCGTCAGGTTACTGCAAAAACCGTTTAAGTCACAAATATGACTTTTAGGGAACAAGAGAAATCAAGTTTATAATATGTTGCAAAAATCATAGAAAAAATTAAGATGGCCACCTGTGCTTCTTCTGCTACTGGCTATTATTTTGAGAAAGTTTTGCATCACATTTTCGCACAACTGTGGCTCTATTTGTAAATGATATAAGTCATTGCCGAACTAAATTGTTTAGCTTCATATGACTTGCCAAGATGGCCTACATGTATATGAAAAAGCTGTTAATTGTATAAAATGATTAACTGTAAAAATTAGAAAAGCTTGATTGGCAATTAATGTATCAGGCAGTGTTATACAGGGTGTCCCAAAACTCCTGGGACGTAGATACCACGTATTCTAGACGTCAAAAGAAGTCGATTGGACCCAACTTTGTCATATACCAAAATGTACCGTTTGCCCGTGAGAGGAGTTCAAGTTTACTTAAAAAAACACATTTTTGTATGCTGTTCAGAAACGTGTGAATCAATTTTAATGAAATTTGGTACCTGGGCACTTCAAAGGAAGCCACTACTTTCAGTAACGAAAGAAACCCAAAGAAAATTGGAGAAGGGTTAAAACCACCCCCACCCCCTGATAAATTTGTTCAGAATTTTTTTAGGGATGATGATACGATTCTATGTTTTTTTAAGGTGAAGACTTATTCATTAGCTTCATTTTTTGACTCTTGTAAAAACTCCGTAATTCGTATAGTTTCGAAGAAAAAAAATGTTTACTCAAACACTGATAACCGATATTATTATTGCAGGTTTAATTGTATTACAAAATTTAGTTGGCCGTAGACACAAAAATAAAACCTTTTTACAACAAATGTTCAATGTGACCTCCACCTTCATTGATGCAGAGGTGAACACGACGTAAAAAATTGAAATGCACCCTTCTTAAAACATCGTCGTTTTCTCGTAGTGCGTTTACACCATTTTGAATTCTGTCCCACAGTTGTTCAGCATTATTAATTTGTACCTCGTATATTTTTGTTTTTAACGCTCCCCATATGAAGAAGTCACAAGGATTTAAATCTGGAGACCGCGGTGGCCATTGAATGGGTGCTTCTTGTGCCCTACCAGCAAATTGTTCATTTAGATATTCTCTTACGGCACGTGCAAAATGAGGTGGTGTACCGTCGTGCATGAAATACATGTTTTGACGCAAAATTAAGGGGCAAGTCTTCTAATAACTCTGGCAAAGTTTCTTGGAGAAAAAGAAGGTAACTAGCGCCATCCAGACGATCAGGCAATCGGAACGGTCCAACCAAAAAATTGTCGATAATTCCGACCCAGACATTAATTTTAAATTCTCGTTGATAATGTCTAGCTTTAACAGCATGTGGATTTTCATCTGCATAAATATGTTCATTGTGTAGGTTTGTCATGCCACGACGCGTAAAACAAGACTCATCAGTAAACAAGATATTAGTGTGGAATCCATCGTCGACTACTCTGCGCTCCCGAATAATTTCTGCAAAATTTAAACGTGATTCGTGGTCAAGTGGCAATAATTCTTGAACTGGCTGGATGTGAAAAGGACGAATTAATTGATCGGCAAGGATCCGACTTACAGTGCTTTTTGGAATCCCAGTTTCACGTTGCAATATTCTGGTACTGATCTCAGGATTGTTATCAATCCTTTGAAGAACTGCTTCTTCCACAATGGGTATTCGGGCTTGTCGAGGTCTTCCAGTGTTAAATCTGGCTGGCTGCAAACTTCCTGTTTCTCGAAGACGACATTCGATACGAGCAAAATTTTGTGATTTGGAATTCTTCGATTTGGATATCTCTCTCGATACACGCGGACACTCTCGCGGCAGTTACCTTGACAGTATCCAAGAACTAATAACATGTCGGTCTGCTCATTGAAAGGGAAATCCATATTTGATAGCGGCAAAAATAACAGCAGCAACAACAACAACAATTAAAGCAGCAACGATGGTTACAATAACAAAAAAGAATACAAAGGCAACAAACAGTGAACAATTATTGAAAAGTTTACTGTCAACAATCAACTGAGATGATTATGAATTTGTTTCCTATCAAAATTATCACCTTTGTTTTATTTTTGTGTCTACGGCCAACTAAATTTTGTAATACAATTAAACCTGCAATAATAATATCGGTTATCAGTGTTTGAGTAAACATTTTTTTTTCTTCGAAACTATACGAATTACGAAGTTTTTACAAGAATCAAAAAATGAAGCTAATAAATAAGTCTTGACTTTAAAAAAAACATAGAACCGTATCATCATCCTTAAAAAAATTCTGAACAAATTTACCAGGGGGTAGGGGTGGTTTTAACCCTTCTCCAATTTTCTTTGGGTTTCTTTCGTTACTGAAAGTAGTGGATTCCTTTGAAGTGCCCAGGTACCAAATTTCATTAAAATTGGTTCACACGTTTCTGAACAGCATACAAATATGTGATTTTTTAAGTAAACTTTGAACTACTCTCACGGGCAAACGGTACATTTTGGTATATGACAAAGTTGGGTCCAATCGACTTCTTTTGACCTCTAGAATACGTGGTAGCTCTATGTCCCAGGAGTTTTGGCACACTCTGTATTTTATTACTTCATATGTTTCGAAGAATAGTATTTATGTACAGCCAATAAACCATTTTGTATCTACTTTGTAGTTGCCTGTTTATACATATATGGGATGAAAACATTTTACCGTTTGTGATTAATTTGCAGATCTCGTTAAGTATTATTAATCCTTGAACTGCCACGTTAAGAAAGTAAGGCGTAATGCTTATGCTTAGTTACAAATTGTTTGTCCAAAACGTATAGAAACGCTTTTCGCACAGGTATGTAATAAATATATAACTGAGATTATTTAACCCCTAAATAACCTAGTAATCTTTTTAAAAATTCGGCACCATGAAAAGTAGATAAAATCTGAACCAGAACTGAAAAACTTTGTAAAAAATTTCTACATTCCGGTATATTTAGAAAACGAGATGGTTTCTGTGGAGCTTCTAAATTTTCACCTTTCACACACAATTGTACATTTTCCTTGAAACGTAGACAGTAGCTTTCCAAGACAACAAAATTAATCAAAATTGTAGAAGAAACAAGAAAGTTATTTACATTTTAGTGAATTGATTTCAGAAAGCTTCAGAACGCTCTATCTCTGTACCCGTGCCGAATTTTAAGATAGCTAAGTAATTTAGGTCATATGACGTCTGTTAACGTTAGTACTGTTTGTAACCAACACATTAATAAGTTTTTGGCGTTTGAGTTTGATTCTGACTTTTAAAACTTCTATTTTGAAATGGCGTTTGTTGTTGAAAATCCGTCCAAGTTTGATCATCGTGCGGTCCTCCAATTTTTATGCGCTGAGTGTGTGCAGCCATTGCAGATTCAGACGCGAATGCAAGCAGTGTATGGAAATACATGTATTGCGTACCCAATTATGAAGGAATGCTGCCGAAAATTTAAGAATGGAAAAGAAGGGACTATGCACTAGCCGCGACCAGATGCATGGTGTACTGCTTAAGAGAAAACAATATGGCATGTGTGGAAGGCCTTATTAGAGAAAATCGTCGAATTTCAATAAGAGAAATTTTAGAAATTGTTGGTGCGAGTGTAGGGTTTGTCCATAGTATTGTTCGTAATCTGGATGACAGCAAAGTTTGTTCGCAATGGATTCCTCGTCTTTTGTCTAATGAACAAAAATGCTTGCGAGTGGATTTATCTCTGCAACACCTCACAAACTATAGGTTAGGGTTTAAGGAACCTGGAGTAAATATCAATGTAAACATCTGTACAATGAACTTTTGAACAAGCTTCATCAAGCAATAAAGCGGAAACGTCTAGGAAATCTTACGCGTGGGGTCATTTTGCCTCCCGACAATGCTAGGACTCATGTTGCTAATGTGGTAAACGAAAATCTACAACGCAAGAAATGGAGCGTTTTAGAGCATCAACCCTATAGTCCGGATCTATCGCCTTGCGATTTCCATATTTCTGGACCGCTAAAAAAGGCGTGAAAAGGTCGGCATTTTGAGTCTGATGCAGAAGTACAGATAGCTGTGGAATACTTCTTCAATCAGCAGCCACAAGAATTCTATGAGCAGGATATAAGTCGATGGGTAAAACAATTGGATAGGTGCCGTAACTTTGACGGTAATTATCAGTAATTAAATTATGGAATAAATTTTTTATAAAGTAAAGACTGATTTCAATTGAACACACCTCGTATGTTAAGACAGCTTGCATCGCTTTGTAAATATTTAGAAAAAAGGGGTTTAAAGATTATTGATGCACATAAAAAATTAGGATAATGATTATAGTATTTGGAAAATATAGGAAGAATATTCTGAACTGAAATTTATAACTGTGGAAAAAAACTAAAACTGGCTCATGCAAAACGTTCAGCTAAAATTTAAATTTCGTTCTAACCAATTCAGAATTTTTTAAACTATCTATTCTGTATAATATCATATGGGCGTATTAAGCAACCAGCGTACACTGTGAGCATGTTTTACATTATGAATACTATTAAAATGAAGAATCGAAATAAATTGCAAATAGATAATTTCGTTTATCTAAGAATTAAATTACTGGCATATCAATAAATAAAAATGAAGTTTTCATAGTATGAGCTGTTATGAGAGACATAAGAGAAAAATTTTACATAAATTCTTTTTGTTTAATAATGTTTTGCTCAAGCGTACTTCTACAGGGCGCAAATATAAGAAAGATTAGGGAGAACTATTTGTGGCATATTAAATATGCCTTTACGATTGGCAATTAGAAAATTTCTGTCGAATTTAACGCTGTAAAGATACTTAAGTCATAATCATAATCAGGATTATGTCTACCACAATATTTTTATGTATATCCATCTCTTTCTGTCACACGTGTTTTACTTTTATTTCTTTATCTTCTTCTTTATCTCATTGCTGTTATATCAAGTCATCCAATTCAAAGTTTTCCTTAGTGGCCTATGGAATTAAAAATCGTGTTTGAACTAGATACATGTATTATTTACTATTTATTTTTTATGTTGTCAACATTAAATTTCCCGAATCTAGCTCAGGGATGATTATTATCTTTAAATTTGATCACTTGATATTTAATTGTGGGTTTCTAATTTGCGAATGGAGTTTGAAACGATGTTATAGTTTGATTTAATAAAATAAAGACGCTGAGGCAGTTCTAACTATTTCACTAATTTTTTACAATTATCCGAAGCGGCGCTGGAAACAGTTATTTGAAGAATTACACCTTAAAAATTATTGGCGTAAAAAATTGCGGCTTCTAACCATGTACCCCATCTTGTAATTATCGGTTCGGGAAACAATGGATCGTTCGGAAGTCGATCCTTATGAAATTCGACTGTCAAGGAGGCTTTAAAATAATTTTTTTACGTTACTAATTAAATCGTTAACAAGGGGAAATTGATTCGTAATACTTTCAGCTACGCGATTTAAACCGTGAGCTAAGCAAGTTACATGAATGATGCTGTTGTAAAAATTTTTTAAATTTAACTCTACTCTTGTCCTGTTAAGGGCAGCGTCGGGCAACATGAGTAACATTTTTTTACAATGTACACTTTCGGGTAAACAAAATTGACAAACCTTCCTGCTCAAATCGGGCAATTGTTAAATTATATTTTGTTTTTTGAAGTTGTTTGGAAGCTATTAAATATGATTTGCTTAAAATGTCTTCATGAAGAATTCCTATTAATAAAATGAGCAATGTAACGGCCACATTTATCCGTACTTTCATATACGATTATATAAGCACTAATTTCGGACATTATTGTTTCACTGTAACAAGAATTTACATAATTTTTGCGTAAGGCGCTTTCACCGGGTACATTTTGTTTACAAAATTTTTGTAAGAACGATTTTAAATTAACATTATTTAATTTCGATAACGGTATATTAGACGAAATTAATGGGTTGAACCGTCAGTTCGATTTATGGGGATTTATGAACCACCTGCCGAGAGGTCGAACTGTGATACGCCCATAATAAATAAAAAAATTTAAATTTTAAAATTAAGAAATAAATTAGGAAAAATCCACAAATCATAAAATTTTAGCTGAAAATGCACTAAATAGGCAAAAACAATAGAAAAAGCCAAAACAAATTATGCATTTTTCTAAAAGTACATGTTCTAAAATGTATTTTATATCGGGTCTGCCCTCAATTTCTCCATTAAAAAAGGGTATTTTTGCCTAACGATTCTGTCTCTATATATGGTTAATATGTACTTGAAGTTA
>JABXWE010050411.1:0-11936 GCA_014611495.1 Limonius californicus
GCTTCCTCCTCCAATATTCATTTTACTCCAGTTACTTTCTTTTATTCGCACATTTTTTCCCTGGTCAATATCGTTCACTAATAGCAACAGAATTTCCAAATTTAGGTATCATTTAAATTTCGATCAGATTCTCATTTCTATCTCTTTTTTTCTATTTATCAGACATCCTATGCGCACCCTTTCATCTTCGTATATGACTAATACCTGTTTCAAAGCTTTTTTTTTTTTGAAGTTTGGAGGCAATCTTCTTGTCTGAGGTTTCTGATTTCCTTGAACTTTCTGATTTCCTCCTCCAATCTAAACTGGGTCTTCTTCGTTTCCGTCTTCGAGTAAGATTCCATTTCTCCATTTCCTTGGTCATTTTTCTTCTCCCATGCGTTGAACGGGACTACACCACCGTAATCTCTTCGCCTCAATAGTTTCCATTATAGGGATATTTTCTTCCACTATTCTTATACTGCTTCGTTTCTAACTCTATCAAGCTTTGTCAAGTTACAATTATCCATTTCCATTACCTTTAACTTTTCTTCAGTTCTCCTAGTTACATCCCACACAAATACTATTGCCCTCCACTATAGTATTGTATATACTTATTTTAGTAGGTTTACTTACATCTTGGTTCCATAATATTGAGTGAAGTTGGCTTATAGTTTTCTGTCTCGCACAAATCTACTTTTGATGTCTTCTTCATATCCTGCTCTCCCTTGCAATACATTTCATAAGCAACGAGATCACGTAGCTGCAATCACATGTTCCTTTTGATGCAAGCATTAATCACGTTTTCCCTTCTATGGCTCATCTTCCTTCGAATTTCTTTTCTTATTAATAAGAATCACATTTGATACTGATCATTTAATACGGATAACTGTTTTAATTGTTTCCCCTTTTATTCCCTTGTTAAGGTATGCTTCGACTTTCACCCTTTATCTGATTTAGAATGTCGTATATTGTCAATAATAGTTAGAGCTTCCATTGTTCAATATTGATTTAGTTTGTGTTGGTTTTGAATCTCGATCTTCTTTATAATTATTACATGCACCGTTACCAATTGCTGATCTTCTGAAAGTTTAGGTCATGCTTTCAACGTTTAATTGAATTCTTCCACTTTTGAATTCATCCATACCCTTTCACTGTTTATCCCCTAACTAATGTAGAAGTTTCGATCTCTTACTTTTAAATATTCCACCAACTTCCCCTTCTGCAACTCTCTTTAAATTCCATTTACATTATATGCATCTACAACAAGTTATAAAGCATTCCTACTACTTCTTACCTTTCCTCTTCTACTAGTGAAACTCCTAGAGTATTCCTCTCCACTATGCACACCCTTTTACAATCAGTTGCAATTAATTCTAGTTGGAACCACCTCCTGCTTCTCTTTTACACATCATTCCCGTTCTATTCGGCATTTCCTTTTAAGTTTTGTTCATTACTGTTTAATTACATTTCTACAAAACCACACACTTTACGTTCACAGCCTTTTCCATTTATTTTATTGTTTGACTCATGCAATTACTTCTCCTTCCCACTTGTTTTAGCTATCACCTATTTCAGGATCTAATATTCTCCCAACTTTTCTTCGTTTTTCTATAATTTGTATTCGTTACTCATACGTATAATATGAAAATGGTTGAAAAGTGAAGGTAGAGTGAAAATTGATTATAATATTAGTCTTTCAAGTGTTATTCAGTTCGAAGCCAACAGCGAGGAAGCTTTAGAGAACAAATTTACAGGAGAACAATAATGTGTAGAAAATTAACGTTAGGGATTAATTGATACAAATTTGAAACTGACTAGCGGGCTCTATATTAAGGAAGAAGGTATAAGAGAAGTTAATGCTTTTATCGGAATATTTCCGCCTACTTGGTCTAGGAAACAGTTTAATTTCAGCCGAAACCTTTCGCTAGCGCTCCCATTTAAATGAAGGTGGGCGCACTGGGGGTAATTGAATTTGCATTTCGAAGGTGGGTTCACTTGTTCTAGAGATATTGGCGCCCGTTCAATGCGCGCGTTCGGCGACGGTGGCACCGTTCGTAATGAATTTTACGCTTCTGTACACCAAACCAGATTAATTCATACCCTAATTTTAATTAAATGATTAGCGTATGAAAAGAATACAAGCTTAAACGTAATTAAGTTCGGTTTTGAAAAGTTTCTTGGCTATTCCGGAGCGACGCCCGTTTGGAACTCCGATGTCTTATTGCAGAATTAATTCTATTTCGTACTTCCGAAGTGTTCACCCGAGTTTTAATATTGTACCGAGCTTGAGTTACTCCCGTATTTGCGACGGAATAAAACAACAGTTTAAGACTATGTTGATAGCATTCCAAAACTAAACAATGCTTCCCAATTTTATTTACTCCAAATTCACTTACAGAGCACGCAAAAATTGCGAGCGCCGTAATTGCTTATTGTTTAGTCTATCCAGCTTTTATTAATTCCACGTTAAGAGAGACGTGATCAGACCAAAAACATCGACGAAAAACATTTGTTGAATGGATGTTTTACGTTTTAATTACGCTCTCGTGTATATGAATCGTTGGTAATAAATTTTCTTAAATTCTAATTTAGAAAAATCATTTCTAAAATGAAGAATATGATGATTATATACATCTGAAATGATTTTCAAGAAATGCTGCTCCGATTTCGTGTAAGTATGGGCGGCTTTACCCCAAATGTCATTGTATTGCTAATAAAATGGATGGATTTACTAAAACTTTATCGAATATAGACAAATACATTCCTAGTTCTTTCTCCGCATTTTTCCATCTCTATACCATTATACCTTTCGGGTGTACCTCGTCCCCAAAAAGCCCAACTGGTTTAAGGGGATGAGCCGTAAATCTTCCGGTTCCAGTATTCCAGCCCCAAGATGTTTGTGCCGCAGCCTCATGAGTCTGAGGCATTCGCACATTATGTGAAAAGAGGATTCGTCTTCTTCATGGCATAATATGCAAGTGGGATCATCTATAATGCCGATCCTATGTAGGTGTTTGTTCAGGTGACAGTGGTCCGTTAGGAATCCTGTTAGGCTCCTGATTTACTTCTTGTTAAACTCTAGAAGCTCTTGGAACTGAGATAGGGGTTCCTTTCTAATAAAGAGTTTAGCTTGCCTAGGTCCTTGTTGGGACGACCAGTCATGAGCGAATTGGGTTTTCACCCACTTCTTCATTTCTAGTTTTGCATTGCATTGTGGTATTCCGAGAACTGGTTCTGATCCGAACTGATGCCGATTAGAGCCCTGTATGGCCTGCGTGTCCGCCTCTTCGTTACCATCGATGTTGCTGTGGCCTGGTACCCACAGCAGTTTTATGAAGTAATGTTCACAGAGTCGTATTAGAGCCAAGCGACACTCAAGCACTAGCTGCGAAGCTGATTGGCTGTTCCAGCAAATATAGATATGTTTATTGGCAAAACCTTTTTCTAGGTTTTCGTGGGTGCAAGCCAGTATAGTGTATACTTCGGCCTGGAAAACGGTGGCGCACTTGCTGAGAGAGAATGAAAGTTTTATTCGTAGTGATTAGTCATAGACACCTGCGCCTGTACCATCTTGGGTCCTAGAGCCATCTGTGAACCATACAGGGCTCTTGGGAGTCAGAAGGTTGCAGTTTTGGGTGCTTCAGTCTTCCTTAGCGGGACGGACGATTTTGTAAGGTGTGTTGAAGAAGTATCTGCTGAGTGTACGATCACTTCTCGTATTGAAGATGACATAGGTCTCCGCCAACCTCGGCAGGACCCTCATGTGCCCCAGTGGTACCCCAGCATTTGACCACTGCCCATCATACTTGAGCCTGTAAGCTGCCTAACTAGCCTCAGCCTCAATCACTATGTGAAGGGGCGCAAGTTCGAGAAGTGCCTGCAGAGCCGAAGTGGGAGCAGTTTGCATTGCTCCTGTCACTCGTAGACACGCTGGTCGTTGAAGTTTACCAAGACGTTTTCTTGTGCTTACTGTGGTGATACAGGGCCACCACACCAACGCCGCATAGGTGAGTAGGGGCTTTATTACCGCCATGTACATTTACATGATGAAATTCGGCTTTACGCCCCAAGTTTTCCCGAAGGTGCGTCTGGACATCCAGAAGGAGGCAGTTGCTATTTGTATTTGTCTTTCTGAGTGCTCCCTCCAGATGAGTTTAGCATCCAGGATTACTCCTAGGTACTTAACCTTCCCGGCGGCCCTCAAAGAAGTACCAAATAGTTGTGGTTCTTAAAATCCCACAATCCTCCTTCTCTTCGTAAAGAGTACTAGTTCGGTTTTGGTAGGGTTAACCGCCAAGTTGTGCCTTCTGCACCATGTTTCCACAATTCTGAGAGCATTCTGGGTTACCCCACCTATTGTGTTTGTAAATCTATAGCTAGGATGGCAAGGTCATTTGCATAGCCTTGCGTGTAGATCCCAGCTTCATTGAGTTCCTGCAGGAGCCCGTCCACGACGAGGGACCACATGAGAGGAGGAAGAACTACTCCCTGCGGACACCCCGAGCAGACGGTCATCCTTACGGTACTGTCATTGAGAGTGGCTTTACGGTTTTCTAGCATTCCTCTTATCCATCGAACGATAGATAGCTCGGTTCCATGGTTCGTAGCGGTAATGCATAGTGATTCGAAGTGCCAAATGTGTGGTTAAGCGCCTTCCCGACTCTAAGGACGATTTGGTGAAGGGCCGATCCACAGATTTGACCGTCTTTTACGCATATTAGTTAGGATGTAATGGCGATACCATCAGTGGACCATCTCGTATGTGCTTATCTACCAGCCTCTCAACCGTTTTACATAGGAAATAGGTTAGATCCGCTGTCCGTACTGATATGAAAAATTTACACAGATCCTATATCGGAACGGGAATCTACAGAAAAGTCGCTGCGATTAAATTCATGCACAAGAGCTGTTGTATAACTTATGAAAATAAATATATTTTTGATTTAGTTTTCCAGACAGCTTTACTTCAATTTTAGACCGTATATGTTGCCTTGCCCAAAGGGTAGCGCTTCACTCTCCATCCAGTTTTGTCTAATTTTCAAATAGAACTTAATAAGCATAAGCTGTTACATATCAACAACGTATAAACTTTTATACCGAAACAAAAATTCAAGCGTAACTTAATTTGTACTTCTTATCTAGGGCTTGCCTAGGCAATGTTACCCCCGTAATGGACTATTTGTACTATTTATAATTTATCTTCAAGTTTAAGTTAATTTGTATTTCTTTACCTAGGACACGCCTGGGCGGAACTCCTCCAATAATAAGCCCTTTGCACCTTTTTATTATCACTCAGGCGTAACTTAATTTGTATTTTTTACCTAGGGCAAGGCTAGGCAGTTTTACCCCCATAATAAATTATTTGTACTTTTTTAAATTTATCTTCAAATTTAATTTAATTTGTATGTATTTACTTAAGACAAGCCTAGGCATAACTCATCCAATAATAAGCCATTTGCACTTTTTTATTAATACCCAACCGTAACTTATTTTGTATTTCTTTATTTAGGGCAAGCATAGGCAGCTTTACCCCCACAATAAACTATTTGTAATTTATCAAATTTATCTTCAAGTTTAATTTAATTTGTATTTCTTTACCTAGGACAAGCCTAGGCAGAATTCCTCCTATAATAAACCCTTAGCACTTTTTTATTAACATCCAAGCGTAACTAAATTTGTATTTTTTTATTTAGGGCAAACCTAGGTAGTTTTACCTGAATAATAAACTATTTGTATTTTTTATAATTTATTTTCAAGTTTAATTTAATTTGTATTTCTTTATCTAGGACAAGCTTAGGTAGCTTTACCCTAACAATAAGCTCTTGATTTTTTTTTATACTGAAGTTTATTGCATTTGTATTTCTATATCTAGAGCAAGCCTATATGCAGTTTTACCCTAATAATAAGCTCTATATACCGCGTCTGTTTAATATTTAAGTGTAATTTAATTTGTATTTCTTTATCTAGCGCAAGGCTAGGCTGTTTTACCCCATAGAAAGCTATTTAATATTCAAATGGAAATGAATTTGTATTTCTTTATCTAGTTTATCTAGAACAAGCCTAGGCAATTTACTCCAATAATAAGCTATTTGTAGTTATTTTTAATATTCTAGTGATATAGAAATCCTCCATCATCGAATTTACCCTAATTTCTTTATTATTAGTTAGTTAGTAAGGTTGAATATTTGGTTCTATAAATAGATTTAGGAGTAAGAAATTTGTTTTGGCATTCTTTTAAATACTTTGATGTATATGAATATTACAAAAAAAACAAACCCTTTGATATGGGGTAGTACAAAAGCTTTTAGGCACATAAAAGCTCTCTTGAGAGATTATAAATACTCATATTTTTGCAATACTCAGCAGTTATTTTGGAGTGTTTTCCCTTGCCCCGGGTTACGCAAATTCAGACGGTTTCACCCCAAAAATAGCCCTTATGTATGGGCTTTAGAATTAACGTTGAAATGTCATCATTGCCGTAGGATCAGTATAGGCGGCTTTGCCCCAATAATAGTCTGTCTATACATTTAGAGTTAATGAAAGGTTGTTATTACTCTAGACGAGAAAGTTATATGGTTCTGCCCTAATAATAATCCCACTGTAGGTACTAATGTAATTAAAACCTTTTTCTGTGAAAATTTACCCCAGTTTTAATTAGTGTAACTGGTTTACACCCACCCGATATTTTCGTCGTCTACACCTACTTATTACTTAATTTCAATGAATTATCAGAGGTTACCCTAACTTTTCGTTACTTGATATTTTAAAAATTAGAAAGAGCCATTTTACCCCAACACTTGGCAAGTGAGCCGATTCGCCCCAATATGTTCCCGTTGCTATGATTTTCTTGTCGCCACTTGATTTCGTAGGTGAAAAATTCGTTCTTAGCTATAGGTAATTTTCCCCCAATTACAAACAATGTATATATAATGTGCTTCCCCTACCTTCAGAAGGTTAAATATATATTCTAAATGTTAAAACAGATAGGTGAATTTACCCCAAGTAGTATTATTTTTCACGTGGGATTGTCTTATCACTATATTTACCTATCAATACATACATGGTTTCATTTTGTTTAATATTCAAACACGAATAAACATGGCTATTTGTTTAATAGAATAGTTATATTTACCCCAATTTAATCGGGTCAAACGGTTTACTTTCCCGTTAAGATTTCGTAACTATCTTTGTTTTTAAGAAAGATTATTTTACCCCAGTAATCATCATCTTAATAGGGATTCCAACCAAGGTGTTGGTTTTATATGTATTTACACTAAACGGATTTACCCCAATTTCTTGCTTTTTTTAGTTCGTTAGGTAAGCTTACCCCAAGCATTGTATTTCTAGATTTGTGAGAATTACGATATCTCCTTTGTTAGAATATGTAACTTTATACTGTATCACCTCATTGGTTAGGCTTTTGATATCACCATTTCTACATTTGGTGCATTATTAATTGAATATGTGAGCTTACCCCAATGCGTATCTATTTTCAAATAGCATTAATAGTAGTTTTCCTGTTGAACTCTTAGTTACCAAAGTATTAATTACCTCTTAGAAGCATTTACCCTATATCGTTATTTGTTGATGTGAACAGTATTATCACCATATTACCCCTATAAACATCCTGTTCGTTTTTAATAAAATGGATTAACGTACCCCAATTTCAATCATTGTGGACTGTTTTATGATATTTTTATTGTTTGGAAGATTTTCCATAATATTGGTATGTATTTTTATAATCAAATAGGCGGATTTACCCCAGTTTTAATGGGCAGAGGTTGTCTGATCCATTTGCAGTTTCCTTAAGTAGATTTTGATATATTATAGACATTGTATTGTAAACGCAATTCCGAATATTTAATAAGCATGTGGGGTTACCCCAGTTTTAACTATTTTCTTCAAATGCTCGAATGCAAAAGGTTGATATACATTTTAAAATGCTTTTCACATAGGAGTGTGGAAATTAACTATTTGGGATTTGTAATATCAGCTAAGGTAATTTTTAAAAATGTACAGTTTCTGTGGTTAGAGCTGTAGGCTCTCAGGATTGCCGGGTTCTATTCCCGTGTGGTGAAAGCCGCGGGGTGTTTGTTACCTTTTAGTTTATGTTCAGAAAATGGATTTTAATTTTCATTTTGATTTTAAAATCTGATAGTTTTTCCCTCAAATCTAAATAGCTTATAATAGGGACAAACAAGCGTGTTTCGTTTTGAACATATCAACTATAATGACTATGAAAAGTGAAATAATCTCATGTAGCCTCATTTCAAACAAACTCTTTAACCTGAACCTAACGTAGTGCACGGAAAGTTTTCCAATTTAAAAGCTGTAATTATTAAAAAGTGTATATAAGTACAAATTTACCTGAGCTGTATTAGTTTGCAGCTAAAGCTAATTCAACAATAAATCCAAGGCATCAAAAATAGGACAAAACCTAATTAATTAATAGTTAACAGCGGGAAATAAAACACCTGAAATTGTGCACCTATACATGACAGCTTGGCAGCAAAAGCAAAAACTAATAATCGTGGGCTGCAGAATAAACGGTTGTACATTAATTAGCCTGTCGAATAGAGCAGGAAACCTATCAGTTTCATCGAGCGTTTGCAACCATTTTCGGGAGCTCGCGGAAACTAAACCTCCTCTGTAGAGCGGGATGGCGAAGGTCTTCATATTATAAGCTCCTTTTAATGTTAAATTAATTTAGTGCAAGCCGCACACATAACCAACTGAATTTGGCAACAAACGCGGTTCTATTGTGAAGTTAGCTCAACTTACCCGACTGACTCCCACAGGTGTAATTTCAAAACAAAGAACAAATAAAACCACGAAACGCCCCGCAGTACACTTATGCTGGACAATGTTCGCGGCTTTGTTTTAGGGCACATTCGAATGCGGAATGAAACAATAAAAGCTTGTTTTCATACTGCTAAAGCATTTTTTTAAATTGGGGTTCAAAGGAAGCAATATTGTGGCTAATTGAAATTGGCTTGTAAAAAGAGGCCTGTAACGACCGCCTGCTCTTGTTTCAGCATGAGAATGAGCTCCGATTATGAAAATGTTCTGAGATTTTGACGGAAAATTTTGATTTAAGGGAAAACACAAAATTAGCTACAAAATTAAGAGCTACTGAAAACCACCAAATTCGTAATATAGTGTGACGATTATATATTATATAAATATTATATTGTGTATAGGCTGTATCTATAATATACGAAAGTATATTTATTGTTCTGAGATTTGTAATATTTCTTACGAGTTCAACAATAAGTTCCTGAATATTACTAAGCGAAATATAGCTACCATTTGTTTCAAACCTTTAAGGCATATTTCTTAAATATTACAAAACAATATACAATTAGTATTTGTTTGGAATATTACCTGTATATTACAAATCAAGATGTAGCTAATATTTGATTCAATGCTACTGCTACAAAACGAGACATAACTAATTCTTCTTTCGAAAATTGCCTGACTCTTTCAAACAAGATGTAACTAATATTTAATTCGAAAATTGCCTAAATATTACGAATCAAGATGTAGCTAATATTAGTTTCAAATATTACACGAACGTTTTTTAAATATTACAAAACAAGTTACAACTTATATTTGTCTTGAACATTGCCTGAATATTTCAAAACAAGATATAATTAATATTTTTTTCGAACATTGCCTGGATATTACAAAACCATCTATTCTTAAAGTTTGTTTCGGGCAGTGCTTAAATATTATAGAATTATAACAGCAGATGTTTGTTACACACATTGCCTGAATATTCGGAGAAAATGTAACTAATATTTAATTTGAATATTGCCTAAATATTACGAATCAAGATGTAGCTAATATTAGTTTCAAATATTACACGAACGTTTTTTAAATATTACAAAACAAGTTACAACTTATATTTGTCTTGAACATTGCCTGAATATTTCAAAACAAGATATAATTAATATTTTTTTCGAACATTGCCTGGATATTACAAAACCATCTATTCTTAAAGTTTGTTTCGGGCAGTGCTTAAATATTATAGAATTATAACAGCAGATGTTTGTTACACACATTGCCTGAATATTCGGAGAAAATGTAACTAATATTTAATTTGAATATTGCCTAAATATTACGAATCAAGATGTAGCTAATATTAGTTTCAAATATTACACGAACGTTTTTTAAATATTACAAAACAAGTTACAACTTATATTTGTCTTGAACATTGCCTGAATATTTCAAAACAAGATATAATTAATATTTTTTTCGAACATTGCCTGGATATTACAAAACCATCTATTCTTAAAGTTTGTTTCGGGCAGTGCTTAAATATTATAGAATTATAACAGCAGATGTTTGTTACACACATTGCCTGAATATTCGGAGAAAATGTAACTAATATTTAATTTGAATATTGCCTAAATATTACAAATCAAGATATAAATAATATTTGTTTCAAATATTATGCGATTGTTTGCTAAATATTACAAAACAAGACAAACCTCATAATTTGTTCCGAACATTGCCTGAATATTTCAAAACGAGATGTAATAAGTATTTGTTTCGAACATTGCCTAAATATTACAAATCAAGATGTAGCTAAATATTTATTTCAAACATTTTCCGAATGCTTCTCAAATACTGTAAAAATTAGACATAACTAATATTCCTTTCGAAAATTGCCTAAATATTACAAATCAAGATGTAAATAGTATTTGTTTCAAATATTATGCGATTGTTTTCTAAATATTACAAAAGAAAACAAACCTGATAATTTGTTCCGAACATTGCCTGAGTATTTCAAAACGAGATTTAATAAGTATTTGTTTCAAACATGGCCTGAATATTGCAAATGAAGATGTAGCTAAATATTTATTTCAAACATTTTCCGAATGCTTCTCAAATACCATAAAAATGAGCATAACTAGTATTCCTTTCGAAAATTGCCGACAACTTCAAACAAGATATACCTAATATTTAATTCGAAAATTGCCTAAATATTACAAATCAAGATGTAAATAATTTTTGTTTGATATAACAAATGAATGTTTTTTAAATATTACAAAACTAAATATAATTAACATTTCTTTCGAACCTTGCCTGAATATTACAAAACCATCTATAATTTGTTTCAAGCATTGCTTAAATATTATAGAACCACAACAACGGATGTTTGTTACGGCCACTGCCTGAATATTTCAGATAAAATATAACTGATATTTAATTTAAATGTTCCCTTAATATTACAAATAAAGATGTAAATAATATTTGTTTTAAATATTATGCGATTGTTTATTAAATATTACAAAACAAGACATACCTGATCATTTGTTTCGAACATTGCCTGAATATTTTCGAACGAAACTTAATAAGTATTTGTTTCGAACATTGCCTAAATATTACAAATCAAGATGTAGCCAATATTTATTTCAGACATTTACCGAATGCTTCTTAAATGCTACAAAATAGACATAACTCATTTTTTTTCGAAAATTGCCTGACTATTTCACACAAGATGTAACTAATATTTAATTAAAAAATTGCCCAATATTACAAATCAAGATGTAGCTAATATCTGTTTCAAATGTTCCACGAATGTTTCTTAAATATTAAAAAACAAGATAGGATTGATATTTGTTTTGAACATTGCCTGAATATTACAAAACCATCTATAATTAACGTTTATTTTGAACAGTGCTTAAATATTATAGAATTATAACAGCGGATGTTTGTTACGAACATTGCCTGAATATCCAGAGAAAATATAACTAATATGTAATGTGAATATTGCCTAAATATTACCAATCAAGATGTAAATAATATATATTTCAAAACCAGATTTAATAAGTATTTGTTTCGAACATTGCCTTAATATTACAAATAAAGATGTAGCTAATATTTATTTCAAATATTTACCGAATGCTTCCTAAATTCTATAAAATGAGACATAACTAATATTCTTTTCG
>JABXWE010050414.1:0-12688 GCA_014611495.1 Limonius californicus
GTTGACATTAAATGGGGCACGCTTCGCTCGGTGCCCCATTGGGCTGGTATATCGTATAGCGAAGATAACCGAATCACCTCTGCATGGGGAACAAATCAGACCGTTCCCCGGAACATAGTTTTGAGCGTGTTAGCCGCGCTTGTGGTGCGGAAGGAAAATTTGATACCATCGTTAAAATAATGAAATTAAAATAATGCACTGAATTACATGCGAATTTCTTTCTGTGTTTATCTTGGTGGTTGGGTGGGCACGTGCCCTTGTGCCCTTTAGTACAAGCCGCCACTGGAATTTTTTGCTCATCGACATACCGTTGGCAAATTCTGAAAAACGATTACCCCTCGTTTACCGTGAAACATTTACCCGGTACATGATGGGAAAGCAGGATTGATGCTATAAAAGTTCTACGTCATAATTTGTAATTAATCTACGATGCATTACATAATTTGCTCGATGATGCTTATCTTCATACGTTCACATGGAATTTAGCGCAGTCTGTGTTAATTAAAATAAAACATATGACTCCATTTGCTCGATACTAATTTGTTATGATATTTTAACAAAAATTAATATGATAAACATGGCAATGCAAAGGTCGGATATGCTCATTCCAAAAATAATGAAAATGCTTAAACGAGTTAATGATTATTTGGACCGTAAAGAATAGACAATAGTTTTCAGGTAATTTCGGATGAAGCATCAAAAATTGCAAAGGAAGTAGATTGCAATACATCATTTTCAACAGGTATCGTTATATACGAAGGTATCGATGCAGTTATTGATTTGCCTGAACGCTATTACAAAATCCTTTTTTATTTTACAATTTTAGATATCGCTATTTCCAAAATAGAAGAACGTTTTGAACTTTTGAACAAGTATAATACAAATTTCTAATATCATCAATTCTCTGTCGCCCGTAGATAGAGATAAGTACTATTTCGATTTACAAACTAAATTATCTGATCCTACAAAAAAAGAAAACGATATCAATTCAATAGACTTGGACGATGCCAGTACCACTGTGGCATCCGGAAAAAGGGCCTTCTTCAAATTGAACATAATTAAAAATTATTTGAGACCAACCATAGTCCAAAAAACACTTACAAATTTAAGTACATACGTACCATGTGTATAGTTGGCGTAGAGCTATTTGGTTAAACCGCCTTAAGATGGTACCTGAAGATTTTCAGTTGTAATTGTATTACGTATACGTAAAAAACGGTGTGATTATGGTATAGGTAAAATATTAGATAAGGTCGACGAAGATCTAGTTCGACGAAACATTTATGAAATGTATAGGGAGAATACGGTGCCAACGATTAAATAGTTACGCCAAAAATTAAGCGAAGACGACACCGGTTTATAATGTTCTATAAGTACATTAGAGAAATTTATTATGAAGCTTTCACAGGCCTTAGAGGCCCATCACTTTTGGTGTGAGACAAAGCTAAGCCAGTTTGTGCAATGCACAGCAGGGCCCGACTCTGCGGGTTACCGTGTTGGTGCATAACCATGCTTAACCTGCTGGTGTGTGGTGTATTTTTTGTCTAGATGATCTTATTACTCCTCTAGTGAGATCGTAATACGAGGAGTGCCATTATTTTGATCTCAAATGGCAAATGGAATTAAAAAAATTGCTGACCCTGGAGTGATTCGAACCGGGAAGCATTTGGACTATTATATCCAAAGCTTGGCTCTTCTACCACTGAGCCATCTCCGCCTCTATTAAAAGTATAGGTTTTAAATATAAAACAATAAACAAACGTCAAGCAATTATGGAATCGAACAAGCTACAGGTATGGAGGTGGAAATATCTAGGGGCAATAAAAACGTATAGAGAAAACAACAGATATATAAGTTGATGAAATAAAATCAGTAGTTTGGACTTCCATTGTCTTTATAAATAAACAAATCAATAATTCTCGATTTTAAACTATAACGGAGTTATCGAATAATATTTATTGCCAGTAACTTACAAGACATAATAACAATATTTAGAAAAAATATTGTTTTACGACAGCGACAAAACAATACCAAGTGTTTTATAATGTTTTGAAATAAGAACCTAATTTTTACGAGGTCAAATGCATAGTTTCAGTAAGACCCATTTTTCTTTGTTTCACTCTGTAACTTTTAAAAACTTTAAACTAAATTGAAGGTCAAAAGGTTGTGCCCGAGTCATATCCGTAAACTGTTAAATCGGCTTGGAAAAATAAAAAGTTATCAAACTTTAAAAAAGGGTGTCCTTTAATTTGGCCCACAGTGTACTTATTTTCTGTTACGCAAGAATAATTTAGTAACTATTTGAGTGTTCTATTCACTCTTAAGATGCGGGGGTGTTCGTTTAGCGCTTGAACCGAGTAGACGTGTTTTGCGGACGAGCAGTGTAAACGAGCACTTTAAACACTTTAAACGAGTTTTTGACGAGTGTTTTGGTGGCCAGGTAACTGATCACAGAGTGTGTGTGTGTGAGGGAACACAGGTGAGAACGAGGTGACGCCAGGTAGAAGAATTCCGAGCGGAAACAGAAGCCCGAAGAGGGAAAGACAGACGTGGAGTCCAACAACGATAGACGGCCACTACATAGAGCTAAGTACAGTAGATAGTGGATGTAGGCATTGGTAATTGTTTGTAGTCTATAGCAGTCTCTTACAGCCGCAGGTAGTATTACATTACCATAAAGTACTCTGGAAAAAATCAGGGAATTAAGGGTAAATAAAGAGGAAAGTACAGCGGGGGGCGGGCGGGAGGAGAATTGTAGAACTGTACAAAAGACAAGCTTTGGTTCTAAATTTAGAAGCAGGTACTTGGGTTGGCGTCCCCAAGCAGCCGCATTTGGGGCAAACGGCAGGAATTCCCTGAGCAGCGAACAGTAAGCTAAGCGATAAGGCACCAATTTGGAGGGGAATAAGCGAGTTCAACATTCAGCGGGCGGGCTGGAAGGTTGAGGCGAACACTTCGACGTACTATTTTGACAGAGACAGCAAAGATAAAACTAAAGCAGCCAGGTAGTTACACGAAAACAAAAAATAAACAGGAACATCAGTTACGCGGTCAGAAACGCATTTAATTTAATTCAGAATTAGGACACCCATCCCTAGGATTAGGTAATTCGGTTCCAGGAAGTTAAAATTATGTTACATCCACTAAATTAAAAGAAATAGGACCAATAATTAAGCGGTCGGAATCACTATTAATAAAAATACATATGTGCAATAGGAACGCGGCCTGAATAGCATTCAATTCCATTCTGAAATTAGTCACCCCACCTGTTTGTTAAGGTAATTAATAAAATACATAGGTGCAATAGGAAAGCGGCCCGAATCGTATTCAATTTCATTCTGAAATTAGTCAACCCGTTTGTGAGGGTAACTAAGTATCAGGTAGTTACCACGAAATCTAAAAATAAACAGGTAAATCAGTCACGCGGTCGGAAACGCATTTAATTTCATTCAGAAGTAGGACACCCACCCTGGGATTAGGTAATCCGGTAACAGGCAGTTAAAATTCAGTTCAATCCACTAGGGCAAAAGAAATAGGATCAATAATAAAGCGGTCGGAACCGTTATTAATAAAAATACAAAGGTGCAATAGGAAAGCGGCCTGAATAGCATACAATTTCATTCTGAATTAGTCACCCCACACGTTTGTTAAGGTAATTAATAAAAATACATAAGAGCAATAGGAAAGCGGCCTGAACCGTATTCAAGTTCATTCTGAAATTAGTCAACCCATTTGTTAAGGTAATCAAGTATCAGGTAGTTACCACGAAAACTAAAAATAAACAGGTAAATCAGTCACGTGGTCGGAAACGCATTTAATTTAATCCAGAATTAGGACACCCATCTCTGGGATTAGGTAATCCGGTATCAGTCAGTTAAAATTCAGTTACATCCCCTAAATTAAAAAGAAATAGAACCATTAAGCGGTCGGAATCGCTATTAATAAAAATACATAGGTGCAATAGGAAAGCGCCCTGAATAGTATTCAATTTCATTCTGAAATTAGTCCACCCGTTTATTCAGGCAATTAAGTTGCAGGTAGGTACTACGAAAACTAACAATAAACAGGTAAATCAGTCACGCCGTCGGAAACGCATATGATTTAATTCAGGATTAGGACACACATTCCTGGGATTAGGAAATCCGGTATCAGGCAGTTAAAATCCAGTTACATCCACTAAATTAAAAAGAAATAGAACCAATAATTAAGCGGCCGGAATCGCTATTAATAAAAATACATAGGCGCAATAGGAAAGCGCCCAGAATAGTATTCAATTTCATTCTGAAATTGGTCCACCCGTTTGTTAAGGTAATTAAGTTGCAGGTAGCTACTACGAAAACTAACAAACAGGTAAATCAGTCACGCCGTCGGAAACGCATTTGATAGGTAATCCGGTATCAGGCAGTTAAAATTCAGTTACATTCACTAAATTAAAAAGAAATAGAACCAACAATTAAGCGGTCAGAATCGCTATTAATAAAAATACATAGGAGCAATAGGAAAGCGGCCAGAATCGTATTCAACTACATTCTCAAATTAGTCAACCCGTTTGTTAAGGTAATTAAGTATCAGGTAGTTACCACGAAAGCTAAAAATAAACAGGTAAATCAGTCACGCGGTCAGAAACGCATTTAATTTAATTCAGGATTAGGACACCTATCCCTGGGATTAGGTAATCCGGTTTCAGGCAGTTAAAACTCAGTTACATCCAGTAAATTAAAAAGAAAGAGGACCAATAATTAAGCGGTCGGAATCGCTATTAATAAAAATACATAGGTGCAATAGGAAAGCGGTCGGAATCATACTCAATTTAATTCGGAATAGCAGACACACCTGGCTGTATAGGTATTTAGATATCAGGTAGCGAATACGCAGGTACTTCCACGAATATTTAAAAATAAATAGGAACACCAGTTAAACGTCAGAATCGCATCTAATTTAATCCTGAATTAGTCGACTCATCTTATTGTTTAGGTAATCAGGTAGGTGGATTTCAATCTACCTATCTATCTCGGATTTAATAGGGCATACAATATAAAAGTAGACAGATCAACGGTTTAACCCGATAATCATAGTATAGGTTACGATCGGGGGAGCCAGTAATAGCAGAAGGCAAGAGGATACAAGCGGAAGAAGACACAACGGGAAAAGTAGGGCAATCCCCAAAGAAGGAAAGACAACACAGGACATGGACCAGGAAACAGTACTGACGGACAGACACAAACTGACGGTGCGGAAAATCCCAGGAGATGGAAACTGTCTATTCGCATCGATAGCAGACCAAAACACAGGGGGCACAGCATCACAGGAGCAGCTCAAAAGGGAAGCTTTCAACTTATGAACGGATATTGTGGAGTACATCAGAGGAAATCTACAAACGTTCCAATTGCAACTGGAGGAAAACATAAGAAACCTAGCACCGCGCTACAATCATCTGGCACAAGCCTACGGGTCAGCACTACAAATAGAGGCCTACCTAGAAGACCTAGGGGAAGAGGGGTTTTGGGGAGGAGCCGAATCAATAGCAGCAGCGGCAGAAATACTAAAGGCGTCGATAAAAATACACTACGAAGCAGGTCCGACCTCAACACACACCCCGGCAGACACCAACCAACCACTCAAAGAAATAAGAATAGCGTACAGGTCAGCAGGAAACGGCTCCAGAAACCATTATGATAGCATAACGGCCACAGAACACAGGGAACCCAGAGGAAGCAGGAACGGGACGCCAAATGTGGACATGCTAGATCAAAGAATAGAGGAACAAGCGGCAGCACTAACGCCCGGACGTTACGTACTGTCCATGCCTACCCCAAGAGGCTGCAGCATCGAGATAACACGGAACCCCGGAGAACTAAAGATCGCGACATGGAACGTACGAGGGGCAATAAAACCAAATAAACGGCAACTAATCGACGAAGCGCTCAAAACAAGATAGATCGAGATCGCAAGCCTGCAGGAAACGTATCTAACTACAGGTGCAGCGGAAACAACACACTACAAATGGCATCTAAGCGGGGGGAAACGCGACTCCACGAAGAGAGGAGTAGCGATCCTAATAAGGAAAGGAAGTCGAAGAAAAATAACAGGGTTCAAGCCACTATCAGAAAATTTATGTCTGGCGACGGTGGAGATAGAGAAAGCCACCGTAAATATCATAGGAGCACACGTACCATCAGACAATAGAATGGCCGGGGTAATGGCAGACTTATATGACCTTCTAAGGGAATCCATGAAGAGGGTGTCGATAATACTATTAGGAGACTTCAATGCACATATCGGTAACGCGGATCTCACAGAAAAGAATAAAAGATGGATTGTCCCCAACTTACATCATCGAAGAAGTAATGATAACGGACAAGCACTGAAAGACCTTGCTCACTTATTCCAGATACCTATACAGACTACATGGAGCAGGTCGAACTCCGTTCGCACCACCTGGAGAAACTCAGAAACGGAAGCACAATTAGATCACCTGCTGGCCAGGCGCGAAAAGCACACGAAACTCCATAAAATCGGAGCGGAATGGGTACAGTAGCTGAGCACAGACCACAAAATAGTAACAGCATCATTACCAGGGCACACGGAGGACCAGGCAACCACACCATACAGAGAACGGGAGAAGAGCACGACACGAAATAAAAAGTGGAATATCCAGTTACTTGGAAATGCAGACATCAAAGAACAGTATCAACAAAGCGTCCAAGGAAAAAGCAGTACGCAACAGCCCACATCATGGGAAACAATCGCTGAGACGGTAAGAGCAGCCGCGCGACAAAGTCTAACCAGACCCTCGTAACCAATGACCCCGAGACGACGAAGGGCGCTAGCACAGCATCAACAAGCACAATTCCGATACCATAGAAACAGGAACCCGAAGTTCAAGAAAGAGCTATGGCAAGCCACAAGCAACAAAAGACGGGCCCAAGAGCAACACGAAGCAGAAAAGTGCGAAAGCTTTTTCCAAAACATAACCCAGTATCCACCGGAAATAAGGCTAAGAAATACATACAAATACATGAGGACAACAAGGAGAACCAACACTACAACACGAAGAGGGTACATACCCATGGTACACTGGGAAAACGAACTGAGGACAATAGGGACAGTACAGCAAAAAATAGAAGAAACGGACCACTGGCCACTAGGGCCTCCCCCAACAACAGAGGCACTCACAGAAATAATACATCATTTGAAGAAAAACAAGGCGCCAGGAATAGATCAGGTACAGGTGGAATTGTTACAAGCCGCCCCACCACCCTTCATAGAATCAGTATGTAAAACAATAGAAGACATCTGGATAAGCAACGAAGTCCCAACGGAATGGATCACAAGCATACAAATCCCCCTACCAAAAGTAAGAAACCCGAAAACAACGGAAGACTTCAGGAAAATCAGCCTTTGCAGTGTAGGCTACAAAATATACGCAAAATACTTACTGAGGGCACTGGATGAGATAACTCCAGAAATACCGTCGTACCAAGCAGCATTCCTAAGCAACAGATCGGTGGAAGACCACATGTATGTAACACGATGCATATTGGATGAAAGATGGCGAGGGGGAGGAAAAACGGTATTGGTAGCCCTAGACCTAACAAGAGCATTCGACACTGTACAGCACTCGTCCCTGTTGACAGCCCTGAAAGACGCAGGAACACCGCATTATCTCATCAACCGGGTAATAACAGCCTGTCTACAGGAAAATACAATGCTGCAATGGTTTGGGCAAAGAACAAAAGTGTTTCAGAAAACACAAATGGTTAAACAAGGACGCCCACTCTCGCCTCGACTATTCACGATGACTTTGCATAGGGTTCTAGAGAAAACGGCCTCACAACTGAAGACACCATCACCAATCGCAGAAAATATTAACCTACCTAAGATTCGGGCCTATGCGGATGATCTGCTGATAATAGCGGAAGAGGAGGAAGACGCGGGGAGACTTTTGGACATGCTGATAACAAACCTAACCGAGGCAGGATTACAATTAAATGTCAGTAAATGTGAAGTGATGATAAGAGCCCCTGACAAAGGAGAAGCTAGAAGAGCAGTCGACAACAAACTGAAAATCGGGAGCCGGGAAATACAACAAACCCGCAAACTCAAGTATCTAGGCGTTTATTTACCAGATTCATTAGCTCGACCGGAGACAGTAAACCAACGAATAACCAAAGCACACCAAGCCACACATATGCTTCTTCCGCTACTACACCAACATCAACTACCCAAAGGAATAAAGAAGATAATATACAATTCCATCATAGCAACAACAGCTCTATATGGATTGAAAACAACCGCAATCACAAAAGCTAACAGAAAGGCACTTCGAAGAATGGAGCAGAAAATACTCAAACTTTTTCAGCTAACCACGGGGGAAGAAAACACCTCGAGGGCACACGAACTCCTAGAAGGGAAAACAATAACTAAACGGCTCACCACATCAGGACTCAAATACTGGGCACATATTCTCCGAAGACCGGCAAATCATCCTCTACAGCAAGCTTATGCCATGCAAACGGATGAAAAGAAGATCGGACGACCGTGCTACACGTGGAATACATCACTGGAGAGAGACATCCAGAACACCGGTATACCTAAAGAGACATGGGAGGACTGGGCACGAAGAAAAGAGGATATCCGAAGAGAGGTCAGAAGAGTATACGAACTGATTGAAGAATCCGATCAAGAAACGACGAAGACGACCAGGACAACGAAGAAGACGACGCAGTACGAGGATGAGGAAGGAGAACACAAAAGAGAAGGAACGAAACAAACACCAGTGGGGAGAAAACGAGGGGCTCCCAGCCGATGGCCGAGGTTGGAAAAGAAGGACGAGGAATCGAGAGCCTACATAACAATAGAGTGGAGACACTCTAAGTTGGGGTTAATATAAAGTTATTAGGTATTAGGAAACGTAGATAGATGGAAGGTATTACCTTAGAAAATAGCCAGATAAGAGATACGAACACTGTGAAACTTTGATATCAAAGTTTATTAGGGTCAAAAACCACGATAAGAGAAATCTGTAAATCAAAACCGAGATAGCTATGAAATAAGAACATTATGAAACTCTGCCACCAGAGTTAGTAGGTTCAACGGCATAAGAGCATAACGGTCTCAGGTGCGTACTCAACAACCGCATTGATGCGTAGCTTACTAACTATTATTAGGGTCAACTGCATAATCGCCTAACGGACAGTTTAACTTAGTTAGGGAATAACTATTAAGCAGGTTATTAGTTATTAGGAAACTACGAGATGTGCAATCAGTAACCTTAGAACAATAGATAGATGTGAAATAAGAGCAATGTGAAACTTTGATACCAAAGTTATTAGGTTCAAATGGATAATCGCATAACTGTCTCGGTTACGTACTCAACACCCATTGATGCGTAGCTTACTAACTACCTGGTGTTGCAGTAGCGGTGTCAGGCGGTATACATTGCGGGCATGCTAACGCGCTGCAGCACCCCACCCGATCCCACCATATCCCGCACATTCCTACCCACCTACTGGCATGGGGTAGGCCTGGCGTATCCAGGAGTGACCTTCGAGTCAGCTCCATGTCAGACGATGATGATGATGATGATGAAGAATAATTTAGTAACTATTTGCGAATTACTAGTGCATGTTATTATGGATAAATGTGAGTGGGGATGTTAAGCACAAGATAATTCCTGTGATTGGCTGATGAGCGATTGTCTCGATGATAAGAGCTTTCTTTAGAATACTTATGTGATTTCGAAAACAGTTTTATGAAAAACATTGTGTTTAAGAGTCACGGTTTAGTAAAGAGTTGCGAATTGCAATACAATGGAAGTGCAGAAAGTTTCTGGTTATAGACGAGGCTCTGTGTATTTTACCTGCGAAGCTGGTGCAGGATTATTTTATCGAAGAAAAACTTATAAAAATGGCATACCTTATCTTGTGTGCATGGAGAAAAATTGTCTGGCAAGGGCGTCATGCAATGATACCGTTTTCTTTAAATTGGGTGACAATCATAATCATGTCCCCAACTTTGCGAAAAAAGAATCTCTGCATCTAAAGAACAACACGATCGTTCAAGCGATTTCTACGAGCAATCAAATTAAATCCATCTTCGTTGAAAGCAGTTCCGGGTAAATTTTTTATTTTATACTTTAATATATATACAGGGTGTCCAAAATGTGATGGTATACCATTGCTATGGAATGGGGCATCAAATGTTCAAAAGTTGCGTAATTACATGGCTTTTAATATGACATTTGAAGATTGCAAAAAAAAAACGGCGGTTCTCAAAATATTTGAAAAAAACTGAAAATTGATCAAAATTTAAAATCGCCATAACTTTTTTATTTAAAGGAATTTTAAAAAACTGAAAAGTTTATATGAAAACATACACAATTACCTACATTTTCATCCAATCTGTACATTTTTACGCCTACTAGATTTTGAGATACGGCTACTATCTTTTGTTTTTCCTATGGCCGCCATATTGGATTTTTGCATGGAAGAATTGGAAAAAAATCAACGAATTCAACCATGTATCATACATGGTACTTTAGCTAAAAATAAACCCATAAAATCAACTTTTTACTATTAACACATTAACTATAAAGTTGCCATGAAATAAAACAATAAAATAATAAACAACGAAAAGTATAAAAAAATATGAAAATCAACAAAAACGTAAACAATTAAAAAAACAACAAATTAACTACAGCAAATGTTCAAAATGACCACCATTGTTTAATACACATCTGTGTGCTCTCGAGGTCAAATTGTTTTGATTATTTTTCAAAACGGTCGGGGTAATTTTATTACACGCCTCCCTAATTTTTAGTTTTAAATCATTTACATCACGGAGCGTCGTCTTATAAACATTATGTTTAATAATTCCCCATATGGAAAAATCCATAGGGGTTATGTCTGGAGACCTGGCCGGTCAATTTATGGGTCCATTATTACCAATCCAACAATTGGGTTTAAAAGTATTTAAAAATTCCGTAACACGCCTATCCCGATGTGCTGGTGCACCATCCTGTTGAAAGTATGTGAAATTGTTAAAGACACTTAGGGGAAGGGGTCACCCAAGAGATCTTGTAACGTATTTCTCAGCAAATCCAAATACCTGTCCCCTGTTAAATGCTCCTCAAAAAAGATAGGGCCCACTACACTTGAGTCCAAAACCCCGAGCCAAACACTTACACCAAACCTCTCCTGAAATGCAGTTTCGCGGTGTAAATGTTCATTTTCTTGGGTCCAACGATAGTGGATGTTTCTGTTAAACCAGCCGTTATTGCAGAATCTGCTTTCGTCGCTCCACAGAATTTTTTTGAGAATGTTTGCATCCTGTCTCTTTTTTCTCAATAGCCACCGGCAAAAAATGTTTCTTTTATTGTAGTCCAAGGGCCTCAAATGTTGTACTTTTCTGTAGCGATAATGTCTGTACTTATGTCTTTTCAATATTTTTCTTGCCGACATTTTTTTGACACCTGTTTCTTTTTCGATTTCCCTCAGAGAATCCTCATTTTGATTAAAATTTTTAAAATGCACGTAGCCTAAAATAAATATTATAAGGTAAATTTAAAAAAATTTTATTTCTAAAATACTATTACCCAAGACATTAGTTTCCTCTTCACCTTCTTCTGCTGTAACAGTTAATTTTCTTTTTTTCCTCTTTTCAAACTTTCTTAATTCGCGCAAATTTTTTTCTAATCGTGCAAATATTCTGGTATCAGGAACCTGTCTTTCGGGATACAAGTATCTTTCAGCAGCATTTCTTGCATTGCGAAATGCTCTTGCATACACAAAAAGCATATCGACTTTTTCTTCATTAGAATACTTCATTTTTATACACTTTATGGAAATTATTCAACACCTTGGTTGACAAGCGTAAGCGTCGTTTGGATTAGATTGGATAGTCTATTGTTTCATTTCATGGCAACTTGACAGTTAGTGTGTTACTAATAAAAAGTTGATTTTATTTACCGTGACGTTTCTTTTTTAGTCGTTTGTTATTGTAGACGAAGGCTTGCAAATTAGAAGTCTTTCCAAGAGAAACTATAGATCCAACAATAAAAGGATCCAGGACGCGACGGCCGCTTTCTTAGCAGATGAAGAAGTTGGGTGTTTTTTAAATGCTGTTGCATACTGCGTTGAAGGTATTGTCCAACAAAACTTGGCAGAAGAAGGTGAGGAAGATGAGATCGAGGAGCACCTTCTCGGACCTCTTCCGGGAGATCTTCCCGCAGAATATGCTACTGTCGGTAAGTTCATCTAGTTCATTCTCCGATCAACTGTCTACTTTCTGACTTTTTAATAGCTATTTATGTAACAAGTACATAATCTAAGACTTTATTGGACGAGTCGAGTTTACTGGCAGAGCGCGCTTGTGCGCGAGGCCAATAATAAAGACGAGTTAATTAAGTCTGATTATGTACGAGTAACATACTTAGCTTTATGTTCGATTCAAAAAATGTCTAGGAAAATATATTTTTTACGCCGATGGGAGGAGAAGTTAGTTTCTCCTAAAACAAAAGAGGGGCAGAAGTGAAGTATTATTCCCTAGGGAGATAATGTGACATATTTTCTCCCTAGGGAGTTTGTATTATTGTTTAACAATAAGAAAAGTAGTAGTAGTATGAATGCAAATTTAAGAACTTATTTATTTACATTTACAGTAAATGAAACATTAGCACAATTACTAA